>OZ005662.1:126001979-126009479 GCA_963930645.1 Salticus scenicus | reverse complement strand
AAATTCTTACTCAGCGCTACGAAAATAAACGTCAATTAGCTATAACTCAAATAAATAAAATCTTTTCAGTAAAAGTAAACAAAGCGGATGATCCTAAATCGTTTTTCAATTTAATAGATACTTGTAACGAAGCGGTGCGAAATTTATCGA
The DNA here is from genome assembly GCA_963930645.1 of Salticus scenicus. Lineage (NCBI taxonomy): Eukaryota > Metazoa > Arthropoda > Arachnida > Araneae > Salticidae > Salticus > Salticus scenicus. The sequence continues at coordinate 126,009,329 of OZ005662.1, read as the reverse complement.
CCCTCGGATTGGAATCTAATCCTCTTAGCGATCTTATTCTTATAAATTTCATGATCTCAAAATTGGACTCATCCGTTAGGCTTAGGTGGGAGCTCAGTCTAGAGAATACGCAAACTATTCCCGATTTAAATTCGTTTCGTACATTCATTGAAAGGGAGGCGTCGAGTCAAACAAAGCTTGAAAATAAACCAGGAATGTTTAAGAAGCCAGTAGAAGGTAGTAGTGTAAAAAAATCTTGTGTCAATAATTCAATGCTAGTCAAAGAAAATAAATGCGTCGCCTGTTCTCAAGTACATCAATTGTTTAAATGTCCCAAATTCAATCGAATTAGTGTTCAGGAGCGATGGGACTTAGTTAAATCAAAATAACTGTGTGAAAATTGTTTGCGAACTAATCATCAAGTGCGTCAATGTAGAATTAATATTAAATGTAAAGTATGTGCAGGTTCACATCACACTCTTCTGCACATTTATACACAGAATTCTGCAGATCAGGGAGGCGGCCTTGTTACTACGTCGGTGGCCAATAGTTCACAATCTAATGCAAAATTTAGTAACCAAAAGGTATTATTGGCTACTGCCCTTATAAAGGTTAGGTCACCTAACGGCAAAATTATTCAATGTCGGGCGTTAGTTGATAGTGCCTCACAAAATAGTCTCATAACAAAGGAGTGCGTTGAGAAGCTAAATTTGCCTTTGTTTGGCACTTCTCATCGACTTATAGGCATAAACGGTCTTTCCGCAGAAACTGTTTTGAATTTTACGGAATTCTCATTCTCGCCATATTTCGCTAACGAGTATAGGAACTTGAAAGCGCTAGTAGTAAATAGGGTTACTACCCCTCTGCCAAATTTCCGGGTGCAAACGACGTCTTGGCCACATACAAAAAATCTGCAGTTGGTTGATATGAATTTCTTCAAGCAAAAACCAATCGAAGCATTATTAGGCGCAGATATTTTTGCGTCACTAATTTGTGGGACACCAGTATCGGGAAGGCCAGGAGAACCATCTGCCATTCCCAGTTCACTTGGGTATTTACTCAGTGGCCCCCTCTCAAGGGATGGAATGGAACCAGAATCAACATATAGCTCCTCGTTACACTGCCTTAACTTGAACGATTTTTTTGACAATCAGCCCATAATATCTTCTAAGAGTGAAACCGAAGCCGATCCGGCAGAGGAACTATATAAATCTTCCACCAAGCGCAACCCCGAAGGTCGCTATGTGGTGAAATTACCCCTCCATGATGAGATAGCTTTAGGTGAAAGTGCCAATTGTGCACTAAAATTGTTTAAACGACTTGAAAATCGATTTATTCAGAACCCTAATCTTAAACACGAATATCTTAAGTTTATGTGTGAATACTCAGACTTAGGTCATATGACTTTACTAAGGGCTGAAGAACTTAATCGCCAACCCAATTATTATATGCCCCATCATGGAGTTATAAATGAAAATAGTAGCACTACGAAACTACGGGTAGTGTTCAATGCGTCGGCCGTAACTACAAATGGCAAATCCCTGAACTCCAATTTGCACAAAGGGCCAAAACTTCAATCTAGTATATTTTGCAATTTGATTCGATTCCGTTTAAATAAAGTCGCCCTCTCGAGTGATATCGAGAAAATGTTTCGGCAGATTCTAGTCGCAGAGCCTGATACAGACTTTCAAAGAATATTTTGGAGGGCCAATGTTTCAGATCCACTCAGAGTGTATAAATTGAACACTGTTACTTATGGCACAGCCTGTGCTCCATTCTTAGCCCTGCGTACCATATTACAGCTATTAAACGATGAAGAACCCAATTTTCCCGTAGCTGTGCAGGCTGCCCGCAACAACCTGTATATGGACGATTTCCTGGGAGGGGCTGAAACAATCGAAGCCGCTCAATCTTTGGTCACAGACCTTCAGGCATTATTTAATGCTGGGGGTTTCAAGCTGCGAAAATGGGCTTCAAATTATGTGGAAGCTCTAGTTCAGGTCCCAGAGGCTCTAAAATCAACAAATCAGGAATTATCCTTAAACCCCGATCAATCCCAACGTATTTTAGGACTAAACTGGAATTTAACATCGGATACACTGCAGGTTGGCGTCAACACAGAAGAAAACGTCAAAACTAAACGACAATCATTGTCCGTAATTGCACGCATCTTCGACCCTTTGGGTCTGTTATCCCCTGCCACTATTCTTTTAAAATTGCTTCTCCAAGATGTTTGGAAGCTAAAACTTGGTTGGGATGATCCTTTACCACCAGACATTCAAAACAGGTGGAACGAATTTTATGAAAAAATTGCTTCCTTTAAGGCCATGTCAGTACCCAGATTTTTAAACCTGAAGTCCGAACCTATTTTCCAGATTCTGGGATTTTGTGATGCGTCAACAAAGGCATATGCTGCCGTAATTTATATACGCCCAAGTCAGAACTCATCTTTAAAATTGATTGCAGCTAAAACCCGTGTAGCTCCTTTAAAACCCATTACCTTGCCTAGGTTGGAGCTATGCTCGGCTGTATTACTCTCGGAACTTTTGTCAGTCGTCCAGAGCTCGCTGGATTATCAGGTTGAGGACATTCTCCTATGGACAGACTCAACAATCGCCCGTAGTTGGATCTTAAATCCGCCCTTAAAGGGCAACACATATGTCCTACACCGAGTAAACAAAATTAGAGCTCTCACAGACACAACATCATGGCATCACTTACCAAGCAAACATAACCCAGCAGACTGTGCAACCCGTGGGCTGTTACCCGACAAATTAAACCACTTTAACTTGTGGTGGTCTGGACCTGATTGGTCAAAGATTCCGGTCTCAGATCACGAGTCCAAGATTGCTACCTCAGTCCCATGTACAATTGTGGGAATTCCTGGACTAATAGAGTCAACTCCAATGCATGCATCCGTTATAGAGGATTTGGTTTCAAAATTTTCATCAAGTAATAAACTTTTTCGTGTAATTGCATTTATGAAGAGGTTTATTTATAACAGTAGAAATGCTACAAAATCGAAAGGACCAGTCTCAGTACAAGAAATTTCAGAAGCTAGAAAAATTGTTATTAAATTCGTCCAACAAAGGTCCTTTGCTTCAGAAATCGCCCTTTTGCAGCACGGCCAACCCGTGGCAAACAGCAGTAAATTAAAAAATCTCAATGTGTTTCTTGATTCAGAAAATCTATTGAGAGTGGGAGGTAGAATTGATAAAAACATCACTCTGCCCTATAATACTAAACATCCAATACTCATACCTAAAAATCACCCTTTTACATCGACATTAATAAGACATTTTCACACGTATAGTCTTCATGGAGGTGTCGACCTAGTATTAAATCTCATTCGCCAGTCTTACTGGATTCCTGATGGTAGATCCACTGTGAAAAAAGAGCTTCGTAAATGTGTCACATGTGCCAAAGTCCAACCGACCCCAATTCAACAAATGATGGGTGACCTTCCCAGTGCAAGAGTCAACCCTTGTAGACCATTTCAACATGTTGGCCTTGATTATGCAGGCCCTATTCAAACAAAGTGTGAACATAAACGAACAAAAACAAAATTTAAGTCCTATATTTGTCTATTCATCTGCATGAGCACCAAGGCAATTCATCTCGAATTAGTCACGAGCTTATCAACTGAACATTTTTTATATGCCCTACAAAGATTCATAGCGCGTCGAGGCTATCCTACTGACATTTATTCTGACAACGGACGCAATTTTGTGGGTGCCAATGCCCATTTAAAGGGGCTAGTAAAGCTTTCAAAAACCAATACTATCCAAGACTTTGCCACAACTAGACAAATTCATTGGCATTTTATGCCACCTTACGGGCCTAACTTTGGCGGCCTATGGGAATCTTCGGTTAAATTGGCCAAACGCCATTTACTTAAAGCGTGTAAAGGCAGTTGCCTATCGTTTGAGGAGTGTGCTACGATTCTCACTACTATTGAGTCCTGCTTAAATTCACGACCCTTAGTCCCACTTTCCATCGAGCCCAATAATTTCTTAGTGCTTACACCAGGACATTTCTTAATTGGGGCTCCGCTTCTCCAGCTTCCTGAACACTCTTTTAACCAAACTAATCCATTGTGTACCAGTTTTTCTTCCAGGTGGAAACTCGTCCAGCAGATCAAGAAGCAATTTTGGAGTACATGGGCAAAGTCTTATTTGACGTCACTCCAGTCAAGAGAAAAGTGGAAGAGCGGCAATACACATCTGCAACCTGGTCAGCTAGTCCTGGTGTTGGAGCCTTCTATTCAGCCAGCACAGTGGAACTTGGCCAGAATTCTGGACTTGCATCCTGGAGATGATGGCATCGTAAGAATCGTCACTCTGAAGACACCATCTGGAGTCATCAAAAGACCGGTGAATCGAATCGCCAGTCTGCCATACTCAGCCCCCCCCCGGAGGATGTCGGGGAGAAGGGGAATAGAGGCAGGATACGATGCGCAGAACAGAACTCTTGTGTGACGGGACGGAGCTGATTGATTCAGTCGCCGAATCGAATCGAAGAGAGATGCCATGCATCTTAAAATCAGAAAACAAACTCTTTTAATATAATAAGACTTATTCGTCATTATTCGAGTCAAATAACATAAGTTAGGATTGTAACAATAAATCGTTTGCTAAGCAGAATTTAGAGGTCTGAGTCTATGTAATGGTTGTTCTAGTTTTACTTTCACCCGGGAAATCTGGCAGATAGGGTAAGTAGATTTAAACTTATTCTCATTTAATTATATGCTGATTTGTGTTTAAGTAAAAGTTGCAAAATTTGAATTTAAAATAAATTCGTTAGACCTTTGTAATCCGAGATGCTAAATTTAATAAACCTAAATCGAAATTCATAAATTGATACTTAGTCGAAATTCTTAGTGGCTTCAAAGCCAGTTATGTTATTTACGTATTCATGGTAATGCCATCTGTTAGTAAATGGTGAGAACTTATTCAAGGGTCTAATACTAGTGCAAGATCATCGTGCCTATGTTTTTGCCTGGTGAAGGATCGTGCTTAATGTAAAACGACTCGACAAAATTATTGCTTTTATTTTCAATTTATGGTATTTCTTTACAAAATTTTTATTCTTTATTAATGAATAAATGTGCTTTTAAAATCTTTTCTTTATAGTAATATGTTTTAAATCCAAAAATCTTATAAAATAATTTGTCAAAAATTATAATTTGTTTTTTGCAAAATGATTAAAATTTATCAAGGATTTAAGAATACATCATAAGGGGGAGAGAGGGGAAAGAAAAAAGAAAGAAAATTCCAGCTGTAAACAAATAAAATGTAACACACCCTTTTCAATGTGAATTCCATCTAATATGGTATGGACACCAAAAAACTTTCTTCTATACCATTTGCTCATATTAGTTGGTCTAAAAACTGTCTGAAACCTGAAAAAAAATTGCATAACAGCTCTACTTATCGGCCAATATTCAATTAACTTTTTTTAACTTATATATATATACACTGCATAAAAAAAGTAGACGGACACTTACTTGTAATACTTTAAAGCCGTTTATTTCTTTAATTAGAGATATGAGGTTAATTTCTCTAAAATATTTATATTCTTGAGACATCATATATTATTATTTTTTGGATATAGATTCAATCCTTTTGAATTATGTAGTAGAAAAATTCAGGAAACAAAAATGGTGCATATTTGCACTGTAATTTTTCTTAAAAAAAGTAGACGGACACATTTTGTATCTCTAAAATAAAACGTTTTTAGTAAGGGGTTCGTCTCCCATTTGCTATAATAAATCCGTATACTCTGTTAGGCATCGAATCAATGACATTCTGAATCTTTTTTTGACAGAAAATTTCCCAAATGTAAGAGCTTCTTTGAGCTGGTGAATTGATTCATACTGATGTCCACCTCATAAATTTTATGAACAAGTATAGCCCAAATGTTTTCTACAAGATTCATATCTGGACTCTTGGCTGGCCAGGGTAAAACATTGAAGTTGTTCTCATGAAACCATTTTTTAACGTTGTTAGCGGTGTGTATTGGCGCTCCATCTTGTTGGAAAATCCAGTTTTCTCCTCCAAGTTCACACGAAAATGGCAAAAGCTCACTGCTTAATGTTTCAATGTAATCTTTGTGAGTCTGCTTACTACTTAGGAACACTAAATTTGTCCTTCCACCATAGCCAACAGGTAGCCACACCATCACGCCACCACCACCAACTTGCCGAGTAGAGTACACTTCGTCTTCTTTATCCAAACTGTGCCAATAATATTGATATCAATCTGGGCCGTCTAAATTAATTTTTTTCTCATCTGAAAAAACTACAGATATCCATTCTGTAGTCCCAGACATATGGTTTTGAGCCCACTGTAGGCGTTCTGTCACGTGATGATCCTTCCAGCATGGATGATGTTTTCTCTTCTTATATTGAAAGAGCTCTGAATGCTTAATGTAGTTATAAATTGTCGGAGAAGTTACGTTAGTAATTCCTGTGCTTATTCAAACTCTGGGAATTGATGCTCCAGTTTTTTTCAGCTCAGTAAAAATTTTTCTTTGGTCTCATAGCGAAAGTTTCTTTAGCCGGCCACTCTTTTTCCTTACGCCATGGGCTTCAGGAGCACGTAGAAAATCGCTGATGCTACTTTTGTTTATTAGAAGTAGCCTACTAATTTTTCTGATTCCTTTATTAACATTTTTCAGCGCTATAATCTGTCCTTTCTGGTAATCAGTTAGAGGAATTCCTCGTGGCATGGCGCATTCATCTCCAAGAAATTTAACTACGTAAAACCATCTTGTCAAGCACGTTAACAATTGGTAAAATGCCAAATGTACATGTACATGCAAAACTGGTATTCCGCAAGAAACACTCACTTAGATAATTGCAGTTTTTGACCAGTGTCTGTCTACTTTAAAAAAATATATATATTGTGCAAATGTATATCTTTTCTCTTTTCTGCATTTCCCTACATTAAAATTATAAATAATTGAATACTTTTATTTGTCTGTCAAAAATATGAAGATTGATAAGTATAAACATGTTAAAGAATTTTAATTGACATTTCCTATTAAACAAAGACGGGGTTTTAAAAAATTGTAAAGAAGTGTCCGTCTACTTTTTTTATGCAGTGTATATATATATATACATATATATATAAATCCATTTTACATATAAAGTATAATGCACTAATAATAAAGCATAATAGAATCTGAAATATAGCCTTCCGCTGAATGTAGAAAAATTACACGATAGCAGAGATGCCCTTTAGCCGATATGCACAATAACAGATTCAACGTAATTTTTTAATAATAGTTATGTTATATGTCAAGTTTTATATATGTTTAGACACTATAGAGACTGATATATAGCTTTACAGTAAAAGGAGAAAATTACTC
>OZ005662.1:125980779-126001779 GCA_963930645.1 Salticus scenicus | reverse complement strand
AAATTTTGTTTAAGAAGTTTTTATTATCATTATTATTGTATTATTATTATTATTATTTGTTTAAAAAATAATTAAATTAAGATAAGTTATATTATTATTCTCATTTATTATTATTTATTTTTTGTTTTTTTTTATGTTTTTTTCGCTATAATTTTCAACATCCAGTTTTCGATGAGTTTACGCGTTTTAAGACGTCTTGAACACTGTTTGACCTCTTTTTAGAAAATGTCTCTGTGTGTACTAACAAAATTTTGTGGTCTCTGCAATAGACGATACTTTGTAAAATTTTATGTTTGATTAGGCTACATCAAATACATATCGTCCGACAGACGGCGTTGCTAAACTGATTTTTTTTTTTACATTTATAGAAAGTGTTATATCTCAGCTTTATCATGTATAAGTGCACAAAAATTTATATTTGGTATGTATCATCCAACAAATGGCATTTCCATGCTGCGACTTAACTCATTTATTCAAAGGAAACTCAGCTTCTATAGTGTACCAAATTTAATGTATAAAATGTACATTCTACTAATTCAGTTTGGGGAGATGTCGGTAGACAGGTGGCGCTGCTATGCTGCAATTTGATTCTCTTTGAATCTAGGCTATATCTCGGCTTCTGTGGCGTATAAATGCACAATACTTAATGTGTCCAATTGATATTGTTAAAATCTATTTTATTCAATTAAGGTGCATATCGGCCGTCTGGTGACGCTGCTACTCTGCAATATCTTTCGTTTACGAGAGAGTTATATCTCAGATTCTAAATTATAAAAATGCACCTAGCTTGGTATGTGACATATATATCATAAAATATTATGCTTATTGAAATTTAGTTCATATCGCTGGACAGGTGGCGCTGTTACTACTTTCTGCGACTTTTAAGTTGGTAATATCTCGGCATTTGTTGGCGAAAATTGTACTAAATTTCGAATATAAGATTTTTAATAGTGAGATAAATAATAAAAGTAACGCCTTTCGGCTGATATTCACCCAAATTCAAACAGCATAATTTTTCATAATATGTATCTTCCTTACTAAGTTTGGTGGATTTATGTAACATAGAATCTGATATATATATAGCCTTTCCGTGAACGGAAAATTCTGCAACATAGCAGCGCTACCTGTCGTCCGATATGCATCTGTATTGAATCAGCATAGTTTTACATAATATTCGTCTCATTTACCAAGCTTGATGCATTTATATATCATTATAAGCTGAGGTACTGCTTTCCAGTGAATGGGATTAAATTGAAACTTAGCCGCGACACCTGTCGGCTGATATGCACCCAGACTGAATCTGTAGAGTCTTTCATCATATACAACACACCTATGAAGTTTTGGTGCATTTATACACTATCGCAGCATAGATATAGTCTTTCTCTAAATTAGGGAATTCGCTACCTGTTGTGTGATATATTTCAAAAATTAATCAGCGGTAGTATAAATCAAGGGTCCAATCAAGCATCAAGTTTACATAAATTTCTGCCCTTTGGTTCGGGGGATACTGCGCCCACAAAATTTCACTAACAAACGCAGATAAAGACTTTTTTTTTTTTAATAATGGATTCATTTTTAGTGCATCATAAAATGTGTAAATTTATCGAAAACCGGAACTCAAAAATTTTTTGGCATTTTTTAAACATGTTTATAAAAGAAAGTAAAAATTATTGATTAAAATAAGTGAAAGATGTAGATAAAATTAACATTTATTGTTTGTATGTTTTCTCATTTTTAGTAACCTGTTTTTTGGCGTTTCGTTAAATCTTTGCATTATTTAACAAAATATTTCTTTTCGTATTCGTGTTTAAATCAGTTACACATTACCCTTAGCAATCGAAACGTTATGTGCCTGTACCCGATATATACATATGCCGAGAGCACTTAAGGTTGCTCACTCTTTCATACTTACGGTTTCCCCGTCTCTGATCACCAAATCCTATGAAAATTTATGGCAAAATTTGCTTATAGAATTATTTATTACCTAATTGGTATTTTTAAATCCCGTTTTCACATTCAGAGGGTTCACAACCGTAACTGTTTTCCAAAATTTGATTTTTTTTTTTTTTTTTTTTTTTTTTTTTTTTATATATATACTTCTTTTTACATGGTTCGTACGGCCACGCCTTTTTTCAAGGACTCTCCCACCAGTATTTTTTTTTTTTTTAACATATTTCCTTTTAAGTGTTAAGGTTTTATTAAAAACAAAATTTGTTAAATAATTATAGTGGTGCAGAAAATTAAGAAAATTCAACTGTACGAACTATGTTTTACGTTAAAATTAAAAAAAATAATAAATTTTTGGAAAACGAGTAATTATTTAACAGTTGTGTATTTCCAAAATGTGAAAACGGAATTAAAAAAAAAAAAAAAAAAAAAAAAAAAAAAAACAGATAACGTGTAATACTGTACATAATTTTACCCATAGAATTACTTGGGTTTTGGCTGACCTTGACGATCTGTGATGCAGTGTTGATCATAATTGATTAAAAAGTAATTGAATTACAATTGAATTACAATTAAATTACAATTATAATTATTTTACTGTCAATCGATTAACATGTAACTGATTACAAATAAATTGAATTATAACAAATAAATCGAATTATCAATTACTTTCTAATTATCAGATTAAAATAATCAGACACAATCAGATTTAACAGGATTTAACAAGGAGGAGGTGCCGCTCACCGCCCTCATGACCAGAGGCCCGGGGCGGACCGCCCCCTCCGCCCCACCCTTGCTACGCCAGTGGGTATATGTTCTTGCGAGTGTGAAATTTTATAGATGAAAATAGTATAACTATCTAAATATTATCAAGATTAAAAACTATTAAAAGTTTAAAATTATAAAACATTTCACGTGTATAAATAATATATAAAAGTAACAAACCACTTTAAAACACGTAGATACAATATTTTTATTAAAAACTACACAAAGCTTTTCGCCATCATAATAATAGCATCATCAGGTGTAATTGCGTTGCATAGAACAAGCAATATATAAATAAAGAAGTTCAAATGGTTTAAAGTTACGGTTACAATAAAATTTTTTTTGAAAGTTACAGTTACAATAAAAATTTTTCATTTCAATATCATTTTCAGTATTTTTTTTTTTTCGCCTATGAGCACAACGCGTGCCATATTTTATGAAGTGATGCAGCATCCTTGGAGTTAATAACTTTATTGTACTTGATAATAGTCACTGCTTCTGTTATTAGCAGGTCTTGAAAGTCGCGAGGGGCTGAAATAACTTCGGACTGGGTCCACATAGGAATAGCATCAGGGTGCTCGTAAAGAAAGTCTACTAGAATTGAACTTTTTTTCTCTTTAACATTACGAATGTGTTCAGTAATTCTTGCTTTAAGTGTGCGACGTGTTTGCCCAATGTAGTAAAACAGTTCATCATTATATTTGATAGGGATTTTATAAACCCCTCCAGAAGGTCTGTTGATATGTCTGTCATTAACAACTAAGTTTTTAATAGTACAGGGGGAGGAGAAAGGAATGCATAGATTAAATTTACGTAAAATAAAATGCTTAAAATTTTTAAATTCAAAGTGGTTTGTTACCTTTTATATATCTAAATATTGTCGTTATCTAGAAAATATTGAAAGAGTATCTGGAGTAACTTTCGTCGTTTTCATCAGTCAGTAGCTTAAAAACCCATTCATTAGATTTAGGATGCTGAAACATCTTTGACAGTTTTATACTCCATTGCACTTCGTTCACTCTGATGGGCGTTTGTTACCAACTGATGAGGAAACAGATTTTGACACGCAACGATCAATCTATGTAAATTACTGTCTGTCTTTTTATTTAATTTCAATTTCTATATTTAGAAAAGGAAATTAAATAAAAAAGAATAAAGAATGCATTATCGTTTGGCAGGCAAAGATAAGCATGATTCCAAATATTTGATTTTTTTTTTCTTGATTCGTTGTTCTTTTACATTCCATAAAGGACTTTTGGGGGTAGAGGGAAAAGAATAAAAAACGTAATTATTAAGCTATGATCATTGCCAAAATAGTAACATTTTCTTATACATAATTTTATAAAGAAAATTGCATCAAAATTCCATTCCTGCATGTACACTGATTTTTTAATTAAATTGATACAAAATGGAGGAGGGAAAAAATTCAGAGAAAAGGAAAATTAAAGGAAAGTGAAGGGAAAAAAATGGTTTAAAATTAATTTTTGAAAGTATGTGAATCTTCCTCTATTTGTAATGTAATTGTATGTAATGAATCTTTAACACCTTTTTTAATTATTTATTTATTCGTAAAACCATTTGAGGTTTATCTTTCTACAGAAAAGTAGGTACTTAAAAAATAATTTTTTCAATATAATTAAATAATAGCAGTTAGAAAATTAGTTTCAATATAAAAGTATTATAAGATTCAAATTATGATTTGATAATGAACACATATCGTTCAAATTGTTCATAGGTTCATTTGTTTAACAGTTATAGTTAAATAATAATAATAATAATAATAATAATAATAATAAGAGAAAGAAGAATAGCTGTATAACTTTTGAAAACCAGTGTATTTGTAGTAGCATTTGTAGCTAATTGAGAATTCCTGATTTTTTAGCCCTTTTAATTAATTTCTTTTATAATAATTTAAAGGTGTTTTGAAGTATCACTAATTCTTTTCTTATAATTACAATCAATTTAATAGGTGGTTACAAATTTTTAATTACTTATATCTGATCCACTGTTTTTTATTACTTTATTTGTCACGTAAAATTCTCTTCAGAATTTGTAAAAGAAAAGTCGTTATTTATGCATCTGCAGAAAGAAAGTAAATTCTTCAGAATTTTTTTTTTTTTTTTTTTTTTCCGAACATAGATGTTTATAATATATTTTCTTCATTGGTCCAGATAGATAAGTATTTACAAATAGTTATATCAAAAAAGTGCTTACAAATGATATGTGGTGATTATTAAAAAAAAAAAAAAAAATGGGATTAATATCTCTTAATGTAACTGATGTATCCAATAATATCTCTTAATGTAACTGAATAGTTTTGTGTGGCCCTGTAAATCTTATGCTAATCATACCATATTCCATAGAAAGCATATTTTTGTGCATATGAATAACATTTTTAATTTCATTACGATAAAATTATTAAAATTTTGTAAAAATAACTCTCATAGAACGCAATGCTTGGGAATACTTTCATGTGTCCCTGTACACAAACTAGTGGTCGTATTAATCCATTTTCTATAGAAAACCTCAGATAGTGAACTTGAAAAACATATTTCAATTTCATTAAGATTGGGTAAATTAGAGGTATGAAAATATAGTCTATAGGAATACCTCTCTTAGAACCCAATGCTTTGGAAAATTTTCGGGTGTCCTAGTGCACAAACCAGAAGAGGTATTCATTCCCTTTTCAATAGGGAACATCCGATAGTGAACTTGAATAATATATATCAGTTTCAAGAAATTCCATAAATATTTACGCGAGATAAAGCGCGGAAAAACAGACAGACAAACAAACAGATGGACGGACGAACAGACAGACAGATAGACAAATTGAAATCTTATTCACACTTAAAAAATGTTAGAAAGTGTTAAAACGCTTAATGTAAACGAAAGTACAATTCCAGCAAATTTTTGTTAATAGTGTGAGGAATTTATGGTTGCCATAGCTCAATCTTAGATCTTAAAGATTAACTTAATTACTTAATTAGATAGTAATAAGAGCTCGAGACAAGGTTTTAAATATGAAATAACAAAGTTTATTTAGCATTCGATATCAAGGAAGGTGTTGGGCTAACTCGGTTATAACTTTTAATTAAATAACCTCAAGAAATAACTTCAACAAAACGTAAAATAAAAGGTAGCTTATCTCACCAATACTAATCTTGTCGGCTGGATTCCCGAGGCGCGACAGATACTTCTCTTATTTTATGCTACGACGCTACACCTCTCTACCATCACTTAACTTCACCTCCTCACACACTAATCAGCTACCATTCTCTATCACTACCAATTCACTATCATTCACTATAATTCTACCAAAACAATCTTCATCTTATACTATATTCTACAAACTTCCTTTCCTTTCATTTCAATCAAAATCTTTTAAAATCACTTCTCATTCATCTAACTCTCAGCACCTAATTCTTTCATTGCAGCACCATGTCGACATAAAACTTATCCGACCACGACTTTCGCCGAGTCACTGGCGACGAAGTGATTTGACAGTCCCAACTTTGGAGATTGTCTATAGTCTCGACCTCACAATAGCTCTTAGCATAACTGAATATTTTTGTGTGGCCCTGTGTATCTAATATTAAACATACTATATTCTATAGAAAGCCGTCTTTAATGCATATGAATAACATATTTCAATTTCATCAAGCTTTGTGTAAAGTAAATTTATTAAAATTTGTTTTGTAGAAATACCTCTCATAGAACGTAGTGATTTTGAGTACTTTCGAGTGTCCCCTGTACACAAACCAGTGTTAGTGTTCACTCCATTTTGCATTGGAAACATCCAATAATGAACTTGAATAATACGTTTCAGTTTCATTAAAATGTGTGTTTTCAGTTCAGTACAGGCATTAAAATATGGTTTATGGAAATACCTGTCATAGTACATAATGCTTTAAAATACTTTCGGATGTCCCTGTACACAAACCAATAGTATTCACTCCATCTTGAATAGGGAAGATCCGATAATGAACTTGAAAAATATATACCAGTTTCAAAATATTCCATAAATATTTACGGGTGTTAACAGACAGTCAGATAGGTGAACAGACGAACAGATAGACAGATACACAAATTAAAATCATATTCACACTTAAAAATTGTTAGAAAGTCCTAAAAACGCTTAATGTAAGCGAAAGTACAATTCCAACAATTTTTGTTAATAGCTCTTAATGTAATTGAATATTTTTATGTGGCCCTGTAAATCTAATGCTGATCATACTATATTCTATAGAAAGCATTCCATTGTACATATGAATAACATACTTCAATTTCATTAAGCTTTGTGCAAAGTAAACTTATTAAATTTTGATTTATAGAAATATCTCTCATAGGACACAAAGCTTTGAAATATAATAATTTCCATTGCCCCTGTACACAAACCAGTGGTGGTATTTACCAAACAAATGGTGGTATTTTATATATGAAACATCTGATAGTGAACTTGAATAACATATTTTAATTTCATTAAGATTTGTGTACAGTAAAGATATTAAAGTATGGTTTATAGAAAAACCTTTCATAGAGCACAATGCTTTGGAATAATTCGGGTCTCCCTGTACACAAAGCAGTGGTGGTATTTACTCCATGTTATGTATTAAACATCCTATATTGAACTTGAATAACATATTTCAATTTCATTAAGATTTGTGTGCAGTAAAGATATTAAAATATGGTTCATAAAAATACCTCTCATAGAACACAACGCTTTGGAATACTTTCGGGCGTCCCTGTACACAAACCAGTAGAGATAATAACTCCATTTTCAATAGAGAACATCCGATAGTGAACTTGAATAACATATATCAGTTTCAAGAAATTCTATAAATATTTACAGGATTTAGAGCGCAGACAGACGAGCAGACAGACAGACAAACCGAAGTCATTAACACTTTTCAACCTTGTTGGAAAGTGTTAAAAATACATCTGAAATTATCAGATTCTACAAATTCTGAGGGAAAAGAATTTGACGAGGATCACTGAGTTAGTTTTGAAGAAGTTGTTTCAATACCAGGAATAAAGGCCCTCCGTGGCCGAATGGTTATGACACCACACTGCTAATCACCTTCGAGCGTAGGAGAGCGGGTTCTATTCCCGTGCTGGCCCTGGGTGTTTTTCCAATTCTTCTTACTGTAATTCTGTCGTATGCTATCTGTCTTCATCTAACGAAGATTTACAAGCGGACCTCAAGAGTCAAGCATACAAATCTGATGTGTATGTTACCACGAATAAAATGAATTGCTGTATAAAATACTTAAGGTGCCTGAAGTGGCTACGTGAAAAACGTGTACGAGCTATCACTGTAAAAAATATGTCCTATTTACTGCCAGAAATTCTCTGTAATTTGAGAAAATCCGTGTAATTTATGAAAAAATTACGTTGTCAGAACGTATTTTCACAAATTACAGAGAATTTCTGGCAGCAAATAGGACATATTTTTTACAGTGTATCAATACCTTTGCCAAAAATGTGAAAAAAATTTGCGACAAGTGAAGGATTTAAGTTTACTTCAAATTCAGTTATCTCTCCTCGGCTTGAAGGAGATATGGCTAGTGTTGCAAAAAACTCTCAGTTTTTGAAAGCTGGAAATAAACCCGGGAATTTTGGGGAATAAACCCGGAACTTTGGGGAATATTGGGAATTTTAAAAATAAACAAAACAAGTCACTTTCAAAATGGAAGTTAGGGCTAATGCATTGAACATATGTATACATAATACCTAAAATGTCAATGAGTATTGCATAAACTAGTTTTAAATGCAGGAGCAATTATATTTTCATACAATACTGCTTCTGTTCATTGCAACCATTACATAATCCCTTTTAATATATTTCCAAAAGAGAAACAAACTGACAAATTTATTAAAATTTGGTCTTTATTTTTAATTTTTTCTAGCAAAGCAAATAAATTTAAATTATGCATGTTCTGTTTTAAACTTAAAAATATAGTCTAAGTAACATTACTTCATCAGAAAGGTCTTTAAAAGGTTACTTAACTAAAAATATCATTTTAACTGCAATGATTTTGAGTGAATTTTTTCTTTTAGTTTTTTTTTTTTTTTTTTTTTTAGTTTTTCAATAAATGTCCATTTTAAATGTTTCACACACAAGTACAGTCAACTCTCTTTAATATGCAATTAAATTTTTAATGTTAAAAATGCTAAATAGGAAATCATTAAAAATAATAAAAATGAAAAAAATATGTCCATGCATCAAATTATTTCAAAACTCCCAGAAATATTAAAAATTTCCTTCCTAAAAATCCCGGTTTATTTCCGGGGAAGAAATGGATTTTTTCCAGCCTTTGTAACACTGGATATGGCCATCTGTCGTTTTAATTACAAACTATATTTACCATTTTTCGTTCTCAAAATTTAATTTTTTTTTTTTTTTTTTTTTTTTTTTTTTTGTACAAAATATGATGAGCATATGCATAAAAAATTTAAATATGCATAAATATTTCTTATGTTTTCATTCTAAGAATTTTTTTTCCAATCTTTGATAACTATGGTCATTTATCATAGACTTACCCTATGTGAAAAAGTATTTGTATAAAATAATTTTTGAAGCTATTAATAGATGGAGGTATTTGTTTTATCAAATACATAAAATCGTCATTCATTTATGTTACGGCATTTTTTCAGTATTTAGGGAAGTCAAAAATCTGCTTGGAATTTTTTTTTTTTTTTCTTTTTCTGTAAAATAGTCATTAGCTAAATAAAATTATATTTACTATTGAAATGATAGCTACGACTTATGTCTTTGTTTACATGTTTACAAATAGTAATATGTGTTTAGATATTATTCGGATATGTTTTTCTATTGAAATGTGATTATGTTCGAAAAGTGTAGGTGAGGCTGAACGGACTGCACGCCATGGTAATGAATTTGCCGTCTTTGACCTGACTCTGAGGATGTGTATTTTTCCTTCTTCTGAATTAAATATATGAATCTATTAACTTAGTGTTATTGACTTTAGCTATAACTGCTGCTTACAAAGTCAATTAGGTCATTAAAAAATAAATAAATAAAATAAGATTTAAGTAACAACGTGGAGGGCAAATTCTCTCATCCCGACGAACAGGAGCTCGAAGATGAAGTTTATGCGACTGGGGTGTTGGTGTTGGTGTTAGGGATTAAGGCCGATTGACAACACTGGGGTCCTAGGCCTGAGGGGGGGAGTGCCTTCCGTGGAGGTCTTTCTAAGGGGTCCTAGCCCGTATTTACGCAAGTTTCGGAGGAAACCACGGAAAACTCCGAAAGGCTAGGCCGACGAGCGCGACCGGGGATCGAACCCGGCACCTCACGTCTACCAGCTTTGAGCGCAGAACCGCTCAGCCGCTGGTGGGCCGTATGCGACTGGGGAAGAAGAAGGTAGCACAAGAGATATCTTCTTTTGTATGATTCAAAAATTAATAATTTTGCTTTAGTTCGTCGCAAAAAAAAAAAAAAAAAAAGTTTATTATGCTGGGGAAATGGATTTACAGCTAAGATAAAGCACAATTGAGATTCCTTCGTAAAAAAGAAAAAGGTTTAAAATTTTTCTTACTCTGTTAAAAAAATGCAACTTTGCTGCCAGAAATTCTCTGTAATTTGAGAAAATAAAAGTCGTAAATTACGGAAAAATTACGTTGACAAAACGTATTTTTCTGTAATTACAAAGAATTTCTGACAGCAAAGTTGCATTTTTTTAACAGTGATCTGACGCATTAAGATGTCTGTGTTATGAACATTGAAGGTATTGTTAGAAAGTTTTCATTATGCTTATTATACTTATTTTATATTTCATGTGCCATTTTCATATTTTCTTTAATAGTTTGTCACATTTTGTTTATAAGTGAGGTTGGTTCTCAATTTTTCAATGACTTTAATTTTCTGTTCCATTCATGACTATAATGACTTATAAATGACTCATTCGACTCCATGAGCGGGAATGAATGGGCCATTTTTTTTAAACTTAATTATTTAACTAAATATTTAGCTTAATTATTATAACATATTTCTGAGAAATTTGTATATACTTAATGCGCATATACTTATTTTTCGGTTTATCAATGCGTTGATACTTCAAAAAATTTTAGAACCTCTACTCTACAGTATAATAGCTACATGAGTTTAGTTTTTTAATCGATCGGTATTAAACAACAAAATGAGTTGAGATATTTAATCTTGTAACCAAGGTTTCTAACTGTAGAGATTTGTCCCTACGCATAAGGACTTTTAACAATTTTCTTAAGAGACGGAGCTAAGGAGTTTTTGGTGATACCCTTTCTCCCTAGGACATTCTCATGATATCCTGAGGATGAAAATTAGACCTACGGACATCCTCAGTACTAAAGTGGGGATTTTTATCATCAATGCAGGGACATTTTGAGATGTCCGTAGGAACATGGCAATATTTGAGTTGGCAATGCTTTGTACAGAGTTTTTTAACTGAATGGAATCCTTCATAAGGGTTTAAGATACAAATGCAAGAAAGCAGCACAGAACTGCTGTTTATAAAAAATAAGTATTTAAATAAACAGTTCTTGCATTTTATGGTGTTTATTCAAAGTTTTTTTTTTTTTTTTCTTTTTTTTTTTAAATACAATGCTTTATTTTAAAAATGTATGAGAATATAGAGATAATTTTCCATTTATTTCCGAAGGGCAGTTTTTACTCCTCACCTCATTATTTCTGCGGAATTAATAAAAATAAGTGTACATTTATTAGGTAATGCTCTTGAAAATGTGGTTAATATATATATTTTTTTTTTTCATGATATAAAATGTTTTTGACAATGAGCTGCGTCTTTCTTTGTTTACCTTACTTTCCAAACAAAAATCCTGCGCATACACACACATACACTGTAAAAAATTTTGTTAACTTTACTCTTATATAGAGGATACAATTCTGATTTTTATATGTTTGGAACAGGTTTCTGGGAATAACATATTTTGCTACATGAAAAGTTTTTTCCTGATTTCCGGAATTTAGTAGATTTTTTTTTTTTTTTAAATGATATATTTGATGGTTGTAGATATATTCAAGGAGCATTACTGGTAAATATTTGGCACATTTAAGAAAATAAGAAGAAATTTAAAGGGTTGCGAAATTTCTGTATGTAAAAACAGAATTTTAAGAAATATATTAAGTAATGAGTAATTCTATAAAAAAAATTTCCCCACAGAATAATGTGAGTTTTGGCCGTCGATGAAGATATGCTTCATACACTCTAATTCTCGAAAAAAAAAAAATATTATACAAATAAATAGATTTATTGTGTTACACATCACTACGAACTGACTCCATTACCAGTTACATTTTGGAGTGTATTCAGAAGAATTTTGAAAAAGAAAAGTGAGAATATGCTAGAAATTTTCTTTTTCTATATTGTGTCTAACTCATCCCCCTCCCCCACGTCCAGATTCGAAAATTCAAAGTTAAATAACATATTTTTTATTAAAAGGATGTTTATATACATATAAAACTTAAAACTATATATGCATAAGCCTTATAAAGTTTAACTTTTATCTATACAGAATGATTCAACATGAATAATTATTATCAGCTCCCATGATTTATTTCTACAAAATGATATGAATTTAACTATGAAAGAAATTATTATTTTTTAATTATTATTTGTAAATATAAATTATTTGTAATAGTATATCTCATAAACAATAAAAGAATTTTCTTAAAGAGGCAAAATTTTAAAATGACACATTGTTTAATCAAAATATTTTTGTTGTTAAACAAATTAAGAGAATAATTTTAATTTTTTGTCAATCAGCAATTAAGATATTGTTTATCCTTAACCCTTTCAGGGGTGGTGGTATATATTTTAACCACCTACCAGCTGCAAAAATCCATACCGGAAATTCTTTAGCAAAAACTTACGTTTATAACATAGCAGAAAAGGCCGGTTTTTTTAACCTTAAAATTTAAAAATTATTTTAGTTTAATTTAGTTCATGAATTCCGGTGGCAGTATAATTTAAATGATCCGATTTGTCTTGCGCCGCAAAGGGTTAAAATAAGAAATTAAAAAACGTTATTGGCTCAGTCTATCCTTTTCTTAAACTTATTATGCCCTTAAAAAAAAAAAAAAAAAAGTGCAAAAGGCCTATTGCATTTACTTTGTATAAAAATATTTTCCTTGTTTTTCCTTAAAATGTTCAATTTCTTCAATCAAACACTAAAACACACGATAATCAATCAATAAATAAATATCCATGTTGCTATATAGTATCATTATTCTTCATCTGCTATGTACAACTAACCCCTTGAGTTATTTTGCTTGTTTTAATCTTGGTGACTCCAAATGCATCATCCTGTGAGTTATGTTTGTTTTTTATGGTTGTTTTCTGTTTGATTCTCTTATTTCTTAAACTAAATAGTTTATTCTACTTTATTCTTAATTTTTAACTTCAATTAATTTCTTGTACTATAGGGTGCCCGTTAGCAGTTTCCTATTATAGCTGCTATCGAACGAAATCGTACGTTGGTGCTCAACGGTTAAAAAGGTCACCCCTGACAAGTTTTCTTCACCGTTTTGAGCTTTTCCTAATTGAAAAAATATTTTGTTTAAAATACTGTCTTAATTGTTTATTTTCATATTGCTTGTTTGTACCTTTTGATTTGTGTTTCATGTCGTTTTTAAGCACCGACAAAATCATTATAATTACAACTAGCAATCTCGGAATAATGGTATGTGTTTGGCAATGTATTTGGCGCTATTTTCGGAAAACGTGGCGTTATTCTGCTGTCAGATTGTAAACATACACACTTCGCTCCTTACCTCCGGCGCTACCAATACATATTTTCGAAAGCTCTCTCTCTCTCTCACACAATCTAAAATTGCCTGTATACCCTCTGAAAGTCTTGAAAACGATATATAGTATAGCAATCTGAACATATTATGAAATATACTACATTCCTTACTGAAATGCCATGCTTTAAATAAGTGTTATATTACAAAAAGATTTTCTTTTTCTTCACGGTTTGAATATCTATTGGACCTGGAGTTGATTTGCGGGCTTTATTAATTAATGTCAAAAAAACTATATAATAATGAGCGATTCTTCAAAATTATCTAAAAGAATAAAAACCGATTTCTGTTCATATTATAGATTGGTATGTAAAATAACTGTAATATCCTCAAATGCAATTCTTGTAAATGTAATTGGCAAAAGATAAAGAACAAGCATTAAAAAATATCACTTTATTTAATAAAGAAAACAGTTCTGTTCTGACAGGATAACAATTTTGGTGGCACAGCAACACAAAACCTGCAAAATAAGAAATATTAATTTTATTCCAAAATTAAAACAATTTTGGCATCCATATGTATTACACCCCGTGACAAAAAGTATATGTATTACACCCCGGTACAAATGATTTTTTCTTTGATTTTTCATAAAATAACATTATCTAAATTGTGCTTATCATTTATTATTATCATAAAATAACACTATTCCCGGACTAATTTTTGTTTTAAGACTCATTTAGAAAATTTTTAAGATTAAATTTTTTCTAATTTAAGACTCCACACCGCGACAAAAAGACAAGAAAAAAGTTTTTTTTTTTTTTTTTTTTTAATTTTTGAATATGATTATTTTGAATATGAATATTTTGAATATGATTCAAATATTTAATATATTTTTGGTATGATAATATTTTGTTATGATAATAAATGATCAGCACAATTTAGATAATGTTATTTTATAAAAAATTAAAAAAAAAAAAAAAAAAAAACCTTTGTTCCTATCTTTTTGTCGCGGAGTGTAGTCTTAAATTAGAAAAATTTTTGTTTTGAAACTTTTCTAAATGAGTCTTAAAACAAAAATTAGTCCGGAAATAGTGTTATTTTATGATAATAATAAATGATAAGCACAATTTAGATAATGTTATTTTATGAAAAATCAAAGAAAAAGCCCTTTGTACCTATCTTTTTGTCGCGGGGTGTATATGTAGAATGATTATAGTTAAACTTCTATTATAAACAATTTGCAGCTAAAATGAATGAGCAGATTGGCAGAAATAAAATGTTCATTTAATAACAAAATCTTATTCTTACATAAAGCTATAGTGAGTTTTTCAATTTCAAAATTAAATTTCTCGTTTAAATAACAAAATATTATTCTTCTATAAAACTAGAATATTTTTTTTTTAATTTTAGAAAATAAATTTCCTGTGTAAACGATAATTCATTTTTACATGAAACTACAATATGTTTTCCAATTTAGAAAAGTATTTTTTCCTTTAAACAACAAAATATTATTCCTACATAAACCTACAATTCATCTTTTCAAATTTCTTTTTTTTTTTTTTTTTTTTTTTCAATAAAATATTATTACCATATTAAACTATAATCAGTTTTCAATGTTAAAAATAAATTGCTCATTTAAACAATAAAACATTATTCGCACATGCAGTTTAAAAAATTTTCCACCTTCAAAAATAAATTGCTTTTTTAAACAATAAGACATAATTCTTTCATACACTGTAAAAAATATGTCCTATTTGCTGCCAGAAAATTAAAAAGTGTCATAGGGGTCCTATACTAAAACTGTACAGCCTGCGAAGTATGAAAACTCGGTCTTCAGCCATGAATTTTATTTTAAAACCTTTCTTTGAATGATTTTGGTTTCACTACAGTGTTAAAAATTTCAACAGAAAACTCTGTGTGATGTATTATCTTAAGACTTTCGTAAAATTACAGAGAAAAATAAAGGGAGATGTTAAAAAACTTATTTTAACCATCCATTTTAATAACTAATATTAATTTAATTGATTATTGGTGAGAATATATTTCGAACTTAGAATGCTTTTTCTAAAGTAGAAACAGTCATTTTTAATTTTAATAAAAAAATTAAAGAATAAAATTAAATAAAAATACAGAATAAAGATTGAGAATCTCGATTATTCACTTTTAACTAAGAATTACTGTAAATTTACAGAGTCTATGGATAAATATTTATATTAAATTTACAGAAATTTTTAACAGTGCGGATGCATAAACCATTTTAATAGTTATTGTTTAGTTTTTGATTTCGATGGATCATTCTATTTGTTTAATTCGTATTTTAGATGCAAAGCGCCACCTACACTGTTAAAAATTTGTGTAAATTTATTGTAAATATTTATCCAGAGTCTCTGTAAATTTACCGTAATTCTTAGTTAGAAGGGAATAATCGAGATTCTCAATCTTTATTCTGTATTTTTACCTAATTTTATTATTTAATTTTTTAATTAAAATTAAAAATGACTCTTTTTACTTTAGAAAAAACATTCCAAGTCCGAAATATATTCTCACCTTTAATTAATTAAATTAATATTAGTTATTAAAGAGAATGTATAAAATAAGTTTTTTAACATCTCCGTTTATTTTTCTCTGTAATTTTAAATAAGACTTAAGATAATACATTACACAGAGTTTTCTGTTGAAATTTTTAACAGTGATAGTAAACATTCTAAACTTGGTTCAATGTATATCACAAAAATTTTAAAACTACGTACAAATGATTAAAAACGTATTTAAAATACAATTAATAATAATAATAATAAAACATATATAGTAGTTTATAAATGTGTATTTTCTTAAATGGAATTTTTATAAGCGTGTTTTAGTAATTTATCTCTCATTGTCTTTCCTTCAATGTCACAATGTAAATTATTAACGTCTCAGCATGAACTATAATAAGGAAAAGAATTCGAAAACATTATTTCTCACGTCTTTCATCGTTTTAATATGCTAATATTCAGCATTAAAAAGTAAAATCAATGAGTTTTCTTCTAGTTTAGAAATCAAATTATTATTAGTTAAAAAATCGTGACAATCGACATTTTTGTCAATAATTTACCTTATTTCTTCTGTAATTTAAAACTAGCATTGATCAAAAGGAATAGAGGATATTTTCCTTGTTATAAAGCTTTTTCTACATAAAATTATGAATATTTCCTTTTATTACATTTAAATGATAATATTTATTTTTTCCTTTTGGAATGTATAATTATATCATTTATTTATTTATTTTAGAAAAACATGAACAATATTCTCTGTCTAATTCCTTGAGGCACAAGATAATTATGAACATTCAAAATCGACAACCACCATAAATTACAACCAAATCTAAATAAATAAATAAATAAATAAATAATATCTGTCAAGTTTTACATTGAGCATACTTGCCAACATCCCAATTAGGAGCCAGAAGATTTTTAGTACACGCCCCTTTTTTCCTAACCAGCATATTTTTGGAGTGTTTTTCTTGTGTTTATCACATTTATAATCAGAAATATTCATTACTTTTTTTAATATTATTATTTATTTAATCCTTTGTCTCATTCTGAAAATTTACAGCTTTTAAATTTAATTCTTGTTTACAAAAATTTATAATGCATTATGAAGCTGTAAGTACGAAAAATGAAATGGGTGCATTTTTTTTTTTTTTTTTTTTTTTTTTTTTTTAAATATATATATAGCTTCAAAATGAAACTTTTCTTTCTTTTTTTTTAAAACAAGAATTACTTTAATAGTTTGGAGTTGTTAATATGTAAATGGAATTTAATAAATACGTTAGATAATGTGCAATTCTGATAAAAACTAATTTTTAATATTTCATTTTAAATCTCTAATGAACTAAAACTTAAGTACCTGCCAATTATGCTAATTTATCCGTAATAGTGTTAGGCCCCGCCTTTTTTTTCTCACCCATATATATGTAGTGTCAATGTTGCCGGATCTGGCGGATTTTTTTTTTTTTTTTTTTTTTTTTTTTTTTTTTAATAATCACCAATAATTTTGAGCATACTTGTCAACCATCTCATTAATAACCGTACAATTGTTAACGCCCCCTGAAAAAACGCCCCTTTTCTCACACCACTATATTTTTAGAGTTATTCTCTCCAACTGTTGTTACGATTAAATAAGATTAAAATTACTCTAAAAAATTATTGGTGTGAAAAAAAAAGGCGGGTACTATAAATTGTACGGTTTATAATGAGATAGTTGGCAAGTGTGTTTGAGGAATGATATTTGATATACAAAACAGACGATTAATCTTCGAAATGATTAGCCAAACGTTGCTATTAAAAATTACTGGTGAAGAAGATTATAGAATAAAAAGTCCGCCAGATCTGGCAACACTGATAATCGTCTTATTTCATCGTGAGTACATATTGTTCAATATTATTACTCTACAAATTTACTGGTGTGAAAAAAAAATGGGTCCGAATGCTATTACGGATAAATTAGCGAAACGGCAGGTCTGTCAACATCCTAATTAATATTCCGTTGTGTTATTAGTCCCGCCCTTTTTTTCACACCAGTAAATTTTTAGGGTAATATTCTGCAAATGCAATTAAGATTAAATAAAAAGAAAAATATTCTTAAAGGATGGTGGTGTGAAAAAGAAGGAGAGGCTAACAATACTACGGAATATTAATTAGTACGTTGGCAAGTATGTTATACATATATATGTAATTTAGGTTGCTCGTAAACATGACTTAGGAGCAAATAAATAATTTTAATTTCACATTAATTTTGTAAATGGTTAGATAATTTTTATTGTAAGTAATTATAAAATAGCACAATCGGTTGTGCATAAAAATATTAAAAATATATTTTAATTCAAATTTTCAATGTTTTTATGATTTTCATCGCCTTTAAAAAGAACAAAACTCTTTTAACGAGAAGACGACGAAATTATATTAAAACATGTTCTCTTGTAATTGGTTCCAAAATAAAAAATTATGTTAAAAAAGAGAGCAGAAAAAAAAAGAAATGTTGATTAATTACATACTTATGGGGATCAAATTATACCGCGGGAAAGAATGTTATGAATAATATCGTGATTGTATAAATAAGGTCAGTTTATTTTAATGATAACCTTATGTACCTTATTACCCTTTCACATATTTTTATATAACAACCTTAACTTTACCTTTTGAGATATTCTTTTTTAATCTTGAAATATTGGGTAGAAATATCAACAAATTAATAAAGATTCTTTGTTTTTAGAAAATAGTCTGAAAAAACGATGCTGAAACTTTAACGAATGGAAAATATTTCAATATGTCCTTGAAAAAAGATCGGATCAAAAAATATTTTCAAAACATTACACTTTGATTTTTTAATAAGGTTTGTATTAAGTTTTCTATGGATTACTCTATTGAAATTCTTCTGTCAGTTTATCAAAATATAAACATTGTAATTAAAATTGAGCAAATTTTAATGATACTTTTTCCAAAATTAGAATTTCATACTATTGGATCTGTAAAAACGTTGTATAAATCTTTATCAAACAACGGTACGAAATTCTGTAAAAAATTCTCTTTTGCCAATTTTTCTTGTCTTCTCAGTGCTCTTTTTCGAGAAGACGACGCGAAAACAGTTTTAGACATTTTATGTAGTTTGGTTGTCCCAACTTCAGCATGAACGTTGGATAGTTTTTAAAATATTACTTATATTGTCCGTATCGGTCGTTATAAAATAAAATTAAGAAATATTAATACATAAGACAATTAAAAATATAAATACCTCAATAAAAATAATTCTCAATATCTTCATGTATTTAACCTTTCTTGCCATATCCTCCACCTCTTCCACCACCTCTTCCACCACCCATCATCATCTTGCCGCCGCCACTGTAGCCTCCTCCTCCACCACCACGTTTACCGCCACCATAGCCTCCTCCACCACCACCTCGTTTACCACCTCCACCTCCTCCTCCTCCTCGTTTACCACCGCCGTAGCCTCCTCCTCCGCCCATCTTGCGGCCACCTCCTCCCATCATCATTCTGTATCCGCCGCCACCACCATGTCCTCCTCCTCCTCCTCGTCGCATTCCACCACCACCACCACCATAGGCCAGCGTGCTACTTAGCACCAGAAGCGTAAAGAAGAGGACAATCTGAAATAAAAAGTTATAAATAATTTAGTCTTCAATTTATGAAGTGTCAGAGAATAATTTGCAGGAATAAAAAAGAGATGCTGAATTGCCTCAACTTCTATCAGTATAATACCCTAGCCTCCTTAAGTAGATTCCTGTCGCGTGGCTCTTAAGCTTGGCAATAATTCAAGCAGTAGACAGCGCCAACTGGTACAGATTGCGCAACTTTTTTATTCAACTGTCACCAAAAACTTTTAAAAGTGGGATTTGAAATACGAAAAAGGGCGAATAGAATCGAAGAAATCTCAATTCTATATATCATATATCACTTCTTAAAATTATCGGTGACAGTTGAATAAAAAAGTCGCGCAATCTGTACCAGGTGGCGCTGCCTACCGTACGACCTGTTGCCAAGTTTAAGAGCCACGCGACAGGCATCTAGTTAAGGGGGCTATGGTGATACTATATTCCACTATCCTTCCTCCAGTTTTGATAAATTCAGGGACATTTTTATTCAATTATCACCAATAATTTTGAGGAGTGGTATTTGATATATATAACAGACGATTAATCAAGACGATGTAACGTTTGGGAACCTGAGTTCCTATACAATTTTAGATCCTTGTGATGTTCTGGTACCTCCTTGTTAAGATTGTCCCATGACCTCAGAATCACCGTGTATAACAACCAGATAAAATCTGTATCAATGCTTAAAGATTTTATCTGGTTACTGAAAAAAGTGCTTCTGTTGCCAAAATGAGATGTAATTTTAAACTAAATTCCTGTAGTCTGCTATCACTGTGTTTAAATTATTCAATAAATACGAATTTATAGTTATTCCTAAAATTGACTTTTAGAAAATTATACTTTCTCATATCATATTTATGTTACATTGCAATTAATGCAAAATATTAATAAATTTTCAAAAGATGTTGCCATACCTGCCAAAATCTATATATTAATAGGCAGGCATGAAATTTGTGGTAAAATTTTAACGTATTAATTATGGGAGTAGAGAATTGAAAGTGGTATCATTCGAAAGATGCGATGGAGCCAGATTTTCAGAATACAAAAATTTTTTTCCTACGATGTCAAGAAGGTACTTAAAAATACTTTTATTTTTTTACGCATTTTTCCATTTTATACATATATTCTGTTATATTAAAAATTACCTAAAATAAAAAGTTGTTGAATCTGGCAGTTTCTTAAAGCTCAAATAAAACCATAGACACAGTAATTTGTATAGATTTAGCATCACTGTACTCTCGACTAAAAATTTGTTATTCTAAGAGAAAACAACCATTAGAATGGTAGAAATTTGAGTGAATGAGTGGTAGATCTAAAGTTTATACTGTTAAAAATATATGCAAATAAATAAAAAAGAAAATCTGATTTATGAAAGCTC
>OZ005662.1:125938579-125980579 GCA_963930645.1 Salticus scenicus | reverse complement strand
AAAATCACTATAACTTCTGAAATAATACTCCAAATCGAACCAAATTTGGACAGTGTCTTAAATTATCGTATAAATAACTTAAATGAATTTGTTAACCAAGTTGCTCCGCCATTTTGTTTTCAAGTGGTGACCACTTGAAAATTTCAAATTCAAATTGTAAAAAGCGTATTTCTAATTTTTTTTTAAATTTTTATGTGTGCATAGATTACACAAGTGTCTCAAATAACTTTATTAATGAACTTCATCCGCCATTTTTAATGAAGTGGCAGATATCTTAAGTTAAGCGGGACCACTTGAAATCAGGCCACCACTTGAAAATTTAAAACCATAACTTCCGAAATAATACTCCAAATGGAACCAAATTTGAACAGTGTCTTAACTTATCTTATAAATATCTTAGATGAGTTTATTAACCAAGTTGCTCCACCATTTTGTTTTCAAGTGGCGACCACTTGAAAATTTAAAATTTAAATTGTAAAAAGCGTATTCCGAAATTGTTTGAATTTTGATGTAAATACAGACCACATAAGGATCTGAATGAAGTTTATTAATAAACTATATCCGCCATTTTTAATAAAGTGGCAGATATCTTAAGTTAAGCAGGGCCACTTGAAATCAGGCTCCCACTTGAAAATTTAAAATCACGATAACTTCTGAAATAATATTCCAAATCGAACCAAATTTTGACAGTGATATTATCATATAATTATCTTGAATGTTTTCACTGGGCAACTTGTCCCAACATCTTGTGTCTAAGTTCCAGCCACTTGAAATCACACTGCCACTTGAAAATATGCCATCACGGTAACTTTTAAAATACTAAACTGATTCAAATAGAAGCTGGATAGTGAACTTATAGTTCAAATATCTAGGATAAGTTCACTTGGTGACTTGATCCGCAATTTTATTTTCAAGTTGCGGCCACATGAAAATTTGTCATTATGGTAACTTTAGTAATGCAGAATCAATTCGCATCAAATTTGGGTAGTGGATTTATCATTCAAATATCTCAGATAAGTTCGCTGGACATCTCACTCTACTTTTTTTTTACAAGTGGTGCCACCTGAAAATTTCTTATGACGATAATTTTTGAAATGCTGATTTAATTTAAACTAGAACTGGACAATGAACTTATCGTACAAATATACTGGATGATTTCGATGGGCAAGTTGTTTTGCCATTTTGTTTTTCAAGTCGCAGCCACTTAGACTGCCACTTGAAAATTTGCCATAATAATAACTTTTGAAACACGGCACTGATTTAAACCACAGTTGGACAGTAACCTATGCTTCAAATATCTTGGATGTGTTTGCTGGAACTTTGGAAATACTTAATCAATTCAAATCAAAGTTGAAAAATGGATTTATCATTCAAACAACAAAAATTTAGAAAATTCACGTAACTCGTGAACCAATCACGTTATTGCGTCCATCTTTGGTATATCGATAATAAGTATTTTCTCGCCAAAAGTCGCCAAAAAGTCGCCATAGGGGGAAAAGTCGCCAAATTTGGCGCCAAATCCATTACTTGCGTTACTGGATCTTTTTAATGCGTTTTAAAGGGAAAATTAGGCTATTTTAACGCTAAAACAAACTAGAAATGCAGAATACTAACATTTTATCAACTTGCTAAGCCTCTTTGAAAGAATTTCTACAAAAAAAAAAAAAAAAAAATATTTTCATATTTGCAATGATATCTTAGATGAGCAACTTTCTCTGCCATTTTGATCGAAGTGGCAGCCACTTAATTTTTCAACACGAGGACTTTTGAGATTTTGAATTACACTCATGTCCATAAATTAAGGATAATGCTAGCTGAGGCAAATAAAGTATCAGAAGCAAAACAAACATGACTTGTTCATAAAGTCCATTTATTAAATAAAAGATCAAGAACAAAAAAAGTGGTTTATGTAGGATAACATTTATAAAAACTACGATTTTTGCTCCCTGAAGCAATTACAAAAAATATCTCCCTTACAAAAACTTAACATTACATGGTTGGTATGATGGTTAATACATTGTATGTCTCTCAGATGATTAAATACAGTCCTTACAACGCCTAGGAATGCTGAGTATTAAATTATTAATCTGATCTTGGGGAAGATTACTCCACTCAGTAAGCAATACTCTCCGAAGTTCCGGTACACATGTAGGAGGTGGTTGGCGGACTACAACTCGTAGGAAAAGCATGTCCTACACATGCTCTATAGGATTCTAGTCAGGTGAGAATGCTAGCCATTCCATGCGGGTGATAGCTTTAGATTGTAGGCATCCGTTTACAACGTTTGCACGGTGAGGACGCGCATTGTCCTCCATAAACACAAATTCTGGGCTCATGGCAACCCTAAACAAACGTACATGTCGTTCCCGAATGATGTCCCGATAAATTTAGCCCATCATTCTTCCGATTAGAACATGCAGATCTTTTTTGGTGCCCAATATGATCCCCCCCCCAAACGAGCACTCCTCTCCCACAGTAATGGTGTCGTTCAATGATGTTGTTTTGGTGGTAACGGTTACCTGACGTTCTATATATGAAATTCTGGTGTGAATCACACTGCAAGCTAAACCTGGACTCGTCGGAAAACATCACACAAGCTCACTGTGCCGCTGTTCACATTACATGTTCTCTTCTCCAAGTTAACCGCTGGCACAGTGCATTGCCGTGAGTGGAACGCATCTAACAGGCCTGCGAGCATATAGACCAATATCTTCCAAACGTCTATACACGGTTTGTCTTGAAACTGTCGCACTCGTGGCTGCAGACAGCTGACGAGACAGGTCTGATGCTGTGCTTTATCTGCTTATTTTGGCAGTAACTGCCAAATACCGGTGGTCATTCGGCATTGTAACTCGGGGCCGACCAGTATACTGTAACGTCGACTAGCACTTCCATTATTTTGGAATCGTTGCCAAAGCCTAGAGATGACACTTTGGGCGATTCTACGTTCCCCCAATACTTCTATCTGAGTACGCCCACATTCTAGTCGGCCGATAATTCTACCACGTAAAAAATTATCTGCATGCGTCTTCTGTGTCATAACCATCCAGTTGTGGCACTGAGCGGCACACAGAACGCTTGTGAACAATTTTCCTTCTTTGCCCCTATTCCTTATCTACCCTCTTCTTACACTTTCGTCATTATAACATCATATCGGCGTCATCTGATGGCTTCCTGTAATTTGCATATTATTCTTAATGATGTGTATGGTATTTCTACAGGGGAAATTGTAGCATTAAAGTTCGATTTCAGTGTGAATCTGAATTATCCTTAATTTATGGACATGAGTGTAATTCGAACTATATGTGTACAGTACACTTATCTCACAAATACATTTCATATATTTGTCAACTTAACCCACCATTTTGTTTCCAAGCGCCGGTCACTTGAAAATTTTAAATTCACATAAAAATGTATTTATGAACCGATTTGTTTAAAACTCCATATATGCATAGCCTACATCAATATTTCTACCAAGTGCATTAATAATTTGTAGCCGCCATTTTGAAACAAAATGACGGCTACTTGATAAGGAAAAAGAAATCAACCTACCCTTCCGAATAAGCCGGAAGGACTTGTTTGAATACAAGAGACCTTAAATCTTTTAATTATAGCAAAAACAAAGATTTGAAAATTTCTCCCTAAAACTGACCTTAAAAATTTTATCTTTTCTACTCCACATACAAGAAGAAAAAAGAAGGAAGCATTTTATTAGATAATTAAACTTAAGCTTCCCCCTTGGGGGCCGAATTTCTTAAAATTCCAGAAATTGGATTTTAGATATTTGTGTCAGATATATTTTGAAGCAAAAATTTTACGGATATCTGTTTTTTTTTTAAATTAAGATATGAAGGATTTTCTGAAATCACGTTTTTCCCCCCTATCCCCCTTGGGGGGGGGGGGGATTTCGAAAAATCGCTTCTTAGGGGGGGGGGGCTTACACTATATGTTCTATAATCTGACCCAGTTTCGAGTCAGTGGCTCCAGTTGATTTTGCTGTGCGTTGATGAGTCAGTGAGTGAGTGAGTGGAACTACTCTTATATATATATAGATAAAGAAATTTTTAAGTTTAATTATTTATTATAAACCATTTTTTTTTTCTTTTTTTTAATATCCTTTGTATTTGAAATAGTAGACAGTGAAACGTAAAAATTATCAAAATTATCAATATCAATTGTTTTCAAAGTTGAAGAAACATAATCATATATATATATATATATATATATTCTGATATACTCATGTAAATGTGCATAGAAACAGAAAACACTTTGAATTAGCTCATAACAATAACTATCAATCTTAAACACTTCAAAAATGAAAAATTAGGGTTTTGTTTTGAAAGAATACCCTCTCTTTCAGCTGTCATGATAAAATATCAAAATTTTAAATATATATCCGATAGACATTCGTATTAGCTTCCAAATACTATCTTAAACATAATTTCCTTTCATAACAATGGAAGATTATTTTACTTTATTTTATTTATAACCATTCTTTAGTGACATTCATTAATGTATATGCACAGACAAGAAAAGAAAAACTATTACAATCAACTGAGTTTTCACTACTATGAGAGAGATTGTACTGTTTGAATTTAACTTCACAAATTTATTAATGGCTTGAATAATTAATATCGTTTCAAGTATTTAATAATTAGACACAACTTACCATTCCGATTTTATCATTATTTGTTTGTGAAATACTTTTAAAAATAACATTTTAAACCTTTTCTTGAAAAAGAGTTACTTATTATGGTAATATTAAAATATCCAGCTGAGAAATGAAATTTTTTTTTTTTTTTTTTACAATGGTCTCCTGATAATCCGGCAGATATCGGTATAGAACACTGCTAGATTACCGAAAATGATGGATTACTGGAAATTACTAGTAATGATGCATTTAAATAGCAGAAGCTCACTGTAAAAAAATATGTCCTATTTGCTGCCAGAAATTCTCTGTAATTTGAGAAAAACGAGTAATCACGTTCTCAGAACGTATTTTCTCAAATTACAGAAAATTTCTGGCAGCAAATAAGGACATATTTTTTACAGTGTATGTTTTATTTTATTTTATATAGTATTGCATACACATATGTATGTAATGCTATACTATACACTACATTAGTAGTACGTATACATGTACACTGTAAAAAATATGTCCTATTTGTTGCCAGAAATTCTCTGTAATTTGAGAAAATACGTTCTGACAACGTAATTTTTTCATAAATTACGCGTATTTTCTCAAATTACAGAAAAGTTCTGGCAGCAAATAAGAATATTTTTTACAGAGTAAAGTATTAGCATAAACTAAAACTACAAATAAATGGCAATAGCTCGAAATTAATTACCGAGTTACCCGCTTGGTAATTGTCTGTATAAAAATGCCAGTTTACGGGCAGGGCCGGAAATGTGAAAAGCCGGATTATACAGGGAGTAGTGTAATAATGAGATCTATAATTTAAATTATCAATCACAGTCTTTTCAATAATATGGCATCAATATTATAAAAAGCTCAGAAATTTTAGGGGATGATAGAGGTTTTTTTTTTTTTTTTTTTTTTTTAATTACATTTGGGTTATGAAAATTTGCACACACATGCATCGAAATAAAAGTAATATTAATTATATTAAACTAAAAACCTATTTAAAACTTTAAAACTAAAAAAAAAAAAAAGTATTCGATTTTTTTTTTTTTAAATGCTTTCT
Source organism: Salticus scenicus (assembly GCA_963930645.1). Classification (NCBI taxonomy): domain Eukaryota; kingdom Metazoa; phylum Arthropoda; class Arachnida; order Araneae; family Salticidae; genus Salticus; species Salticus scenicus. The sequence continues at coordinate 125,974,874 of OZ005662.1, read as the reverse complement.
GCTAATTAATTTTTAATTTGTCCCTTCGATTTTACATAAGAATTCAAGAATATATTCTAAACATATTTGATTATTATTTTCTGGATTAACTGATAAATTTATTTCAATTATATGTTCAAGAATATATCCTAAACATATCTGAATATTATTTTGTGGATTAACTGATAATTTAATTTCAATGATCAGTTCAAGAATATATCCTAAACATACACTGTTAGAAATTTGGTGTTAGTTTGAACCAAATCTTGATACTGCAGTGCCTGCAACCACCCGATGGTAATGATTTGCCATGATTTGTTAATACCATGACTTGGTAATCATATAATCATAAGCATTCAGGCAGCATAGGACGAACCCTGTTGATTTTGGTGAATCCAGCATTTATAGTTTTTTTTTTTTTTTCGGACAGCACTGAGAAAAAAAATATACCGCCTTCCTCTAGAATGAGGGCCGCGGTACCCCAGTCGGTAGAACGCCGGCCTCGTAATTGGAAGTTTGCGGGTTTGGTACTCGAGCCGGCCAAAGACCGTCGTGTACACTAATGGTGGCTGATGCACGTAAAATCAGTCGTGGCCGCAATGTCCTCCCTGTTCCCATAAAAAAATATACCTCTGGGGGGTCACCGAAGAGGGAGAGCCATCGCTTCCGTGGAGGATCAAAATTGTGATGGCATGTCTCCAGACCTCTAGGAATGTGTCCCAGACCGTCGCCAATTGCCCATCTGCGCAGCATTAGTGCGACGTAAAACCCAACCAATCAACCAACCAATCCTCTAGAATGAATAAGTCTCACCATTTTCTAAATCCCTTAACTAGAAATATAGATTTCCGAGCTATGTGCGTAAGGCACGCCAATAAACTGAATAGAAATGATCGAGAATTTCTAGTGTACACATTTCTAGATGGTGAAAAAATATTCTGAATACTCTAAATATTCTGAATCATTTGTATTGTGAGAAATTCTCGCTTGATTTTCTAGAATTGGGTCATAAACCAAGATTATAGTTGCTGAAACCCGCCTCTTGTAGTCTCATTTATTTGCAGAGATTTCTAAATAACTTTGCCTTCGAGAATATAAGCAAACGCTCTAGAATTTTAATAGGGGCTTCTAGAACTCGCTTTCCAAGGGGACTAGAATTTATAAGAATGACATGGAACTATTTTTCTAGAGCCACAACTTAGATTCTAGATGTCAGCTACAGAATATTTTCTGGAGGGACACAGAGAAATACTCTTCATCATTATGGCCTAAGGAAACAAATTTTTTAAAGTGTGACAGCGTCTAATTGCCTTTATCGTTTAAGCTGAAAAATTATATACATGTTATAAGTCACCGTTGTAAGAACTATAGATTTTGTGAGTTTTTTACAGGGTCACAAAGAAAAATTATTTATCATTATGGCCTTCGGGACCAAAATTTTAAAGTGCGATAGCGTCTAAACGCCTTTTTCGATTTAGCTGAAAATGTTATAGGTTACCGTTGCAAGAACGGTATAGATTGTGGTGAATCTAGCATGCATAGATTTTCACAGGGACACAGCGAAAAATTCTTTATCATTATGACGTATGGGCTCAAATTATTTCAAGTGTAATAGCGTCAAATTTAACAACATACTGTATTGGGTAAAAATACTTAAATATACTATTATAATTTTCTTATTTAGTTATGTAACGATATTTTATTTAAACAACCGTTAATGGGCACATGTCAACAGCGCTTACGTTAATCCCCCTATTGTTAAAAATGCATCGATTGCGCTCGCAAGAAAAATTACTGATAACGTTCATTGTCGTCGTCCCTCCCCCCCCCCCTTGTATACCGGAAGGTTTAACTTACTTTACATTACCGGTTTAACTTACTTTGCATTATTTTTTGTAATGATTATTATATGTGAATGTAATACTTTTTACCATGTTTTGTTTATTAACTTAACTTCTATTCTTGTTTGTTTTGTTTGTGTGTTTGTTTGTCCGGTACAAATCTTGCAACCTATTTTTAACTAACTTCCCTACTAGTTAGACATTTGAAACTTTCACAGTAGCTCAGAACCCGGTGACAACACAATACTTCGAAGTCAGATTTTCGAATAGTTTTAATATTTTAATTAATCAAAATATGAAAATAATAAGCTCCTAATAGCAATAAAAATAGTCATTAAAATAATAGCTATAATTTAATTGTTGCAAAAAAAAAAAAAAAAAAAAAAAAATACGAGTTCATTTTCTTTCGACATAAAAATAAATACATTAAATTAAACGTGAACGTTAAAATTTTGTAAAAAGTTAAATTATGCATCTGGCAAAAATTGACGTCATTATCACTTTAAAGATGTTCTACACATTGATAAAGTGCTAATGTAGTTGATGATGCAAATATAAGTTGTTCTAAAAGGATTGATATTTTATTTTTAAAACCCACTTTTTTTTTTTTATTCAAATTTCCCGTAGCTCTTTAACCAATCACATTAGAACGTCCACCTTTAGAATAAGAATAATAAGGATTTTCACGCCAAACGTCGTCAAAAATATCGCTAAAGGCAAAAAGTCGCAAAATTTGGTGCCAAATCCATTACCTGCCTATTAGAGCTTTTTAATGCGTTTTAAAGGGAAAATTAAGTTATTTTAACGCGAAAAAGAGCTGGAAATGCAGAAAATTGACATTTTATCAACTTACTAAGCCTATTTGAAAGAATTTATACAAAAATAAATACAATTATTTACAATTTCGTAACAATACGCATTGATAAAGTGCTAATGTAGTTAGTTCTATAGCTATGATTCAACAGAAAACTTAAAAACATGATTTATAAAAAGTTTTTTACCTTATAATTATTTGAATTATTTTTAAGAATGTAAGTAAAAAAATAAAATAAAATAAAATAAAAATGGGAGATACAGAGCCAACCTCCTCGTGGTATCTCCTGGATAACGATAATAGGCTCTAGTAAATTCAAACAAGAGCAATTAAATATATATATATATATATTATATTATTTATTTAAAGAAATATTTATATTACACAAATAAAACTTGTCTAATAAATAAAAGCAAATAAATACGCAAATAAAAGCAAGTCTTGCTTTTGCCTCCAAGGCAGTAACAAGTGTTTCAAAAACAAATTTATTCCTGAAAAGCTTTCAAAAAATTAAAACAAACAAATATTAATGATTATCAGAAAGCTTTATCGGCAAATTATGCAAATTTGAATAGTCAGAATCATTTAGAATTCGTTTTCTGATTTAAAATTTTCTGAAAACCTACGAGCACAATTGACGTGTTTATGCTTCTGGGGGGGGGGGGGGGGGGGGGATATGATCTTGGCGCAACTGATGCCTATGAGGAAGGCTCTAAGCGCAATTGTGTAGTACCTCCTATTCTTAAGCGCAACTCAATAACACCCCCTCGGAAAGTCGAGTGGTGTCACTTGAGATTTTTTTCTTATCGTTCGCAAAATTATGTGTAATGTTATGTCAATTGTAATTGTACTCTTTAAGATTTTTTACCTATGGAAGAAGTAGAAGAATGCAAAATGGTGTCAATGAGGAATTTTAATGAAGGTTTTATAAATCTTTATTTCCAAAATAATCCAAAACGCTTTCTAACGAGAGGCCACACAACAAGATATTTTCCATTGAAAAAACTTAAACTTCTTGTTGAAAAACGCTCGGTGTATTTCAACGACAAAATTTAAAAAATCACCCAGAAGGATCTATAAATAAAACTGATAAAATAAATTTAAAGTCCATAGAGTTTAGAGTAGTAAAAGAAACGCTACGCAGTCCAATGTGACGTCATGGGCAGTTTTTTTTTTTTTTTTTTTTTTTTTTTTTTGACAACTTAACAGTAAAAATATAAAAAATAGTAGTTTAAAAAAAAAAAGAATATTTTAGAACATATATTAGCATCATATCAATGTGTTTAAAATTTTCAAAGTGATAACGACGTCAAATTTTGTGAGATGCATAATAAGCAAGTGAAATGTGACGTCACTGACCGTCTTTGGGGCCAAACAAACCCACATTGTACAAAATATCCAATGGACGATTAACATAGGAAATCTTTTGTTTGGCCCCAAAGACGGTGAGCAATGTCATCACTTCGTTTATGTTATTTTTTATTTTTTATTTATTTTATTTTTATTTTTATTTATTTTTATTTTTTTTTGTTTCCGTTAATAAATGTACCTATTTTCCTGCCGAAAAAAAAAAAAAAAAAAAAAATAACTCCTAAATTATTTTGGTAACAAATTATGGATAAAATTTAAATGGCTAATTTTAAAGCTATTACGAGATTATTATTTTTACATTTTAATTAATTAAAAGAAAACTAATAAAAAAAATTCGAAAATCGGGCTTCGAGGTGCACTAGGACCTTTTGGGAGGCACCTTCGTGTAACATGACTGTTCTACTGACTGTATCTACTGAATTACATGACTGTCCGAGCTACTGTCTTTGCGCTACGCTGTCCACAGACATTGTCTTGTATATATATAAAGATAGTTGTTTCAAGCTTTAAAACAGTGCCACTAAAAGTTTTGACGGTTTCCTGATTTGACGCATAAATTTTTATCACAGAGCTAATTAGAGGCAAACCGACACGTTATCTTTATTTTATTTTATTTATTGTTATGCTTTAAAATTAGTTTTGTCCTCATTTAGACATACTTAACAAAAAAATCACATTTCCTTTCACGCATTAATATCTCGTATATTTACTATGCATCAACGTTTATTGTAAATGGTAGTTCTCGTCACATAATGGCAACAGAATATCTAAAAATACCATCTGAATGAATGTTGAATGAACAGACTTAAAAAAAAAAAAAAAAAAAAAAAAAATACAGTTGAAATGTACAGAGAATATTAATTTGGGTGAAGGTTTCTTTTGGTTGAAGGTCTATTTCCCTGTTATAGCGACATTAAAATGAATAAAGAGTTCCATCAACTAAATCATCAACTCATCTATTAAATGTGAATCATATGATTAAGTTAATCAGTTTTGACGCAGATGGAGCAGGTATATCATTTAAATTAATACTAGTTTTTTATTAGAATGATTGATTTTGAACTATATTATTATCAGTTATTTAGGTTTATCATTTCTAGACTGTTATTTATTCATTAAATTATACTATTCTAAAAAAAAATAAAGTTTTGTAAATGCTGTTTTAGAGATGATTGGTAATTTCACATGATTTAAATGTATATTGGTTGTTAGCTTATATAGGTTAGTGTCGCAGTTTTTTAAATAAATATTTACCGTTTTTTTTAAAATATTGTCATTCAAAAATACCTTATTTTTTAATTTTAATTTAATTTTATTTCATTTTTATTTTTTTTTTACTTACTTTTTTCACACTATACATTGAAATATCATTTTAAAAAAAAACTTTACATTACATTCTTTTCTGCTAAAATATCAAATCAGCTCTTATTACAATTATTTTAAATAATTTTTTTATTTTAACGGATCCAAATAGCTTCGGTGTTTTCTTTTTTTTTTTTTTTTACATTATACATTGAAATATCGCTACGCATTATTAAAAAAAAAAAAAAAAAAAAAAAAAAAAAAAAACTTTACATTACATTTATTTTTCTACTAAATTATGAAAGCTGCTCTGATTAAAATTATTTTTCATAATAAATACAGACGATTTTAATCTTTGAAAAGCATAAAACTATATGTCCAAAAAAAAATAGATTTTAGGCTCTATAGGTGTATCTAAAAAAATTCAAATATTTCTGTTTTTTTTTTTTTTTTTTTTTGTAAAAACTGGGGGGGGGGGGGGGGGGAGATCGAAAAATTCTTTTTAGAATATCATAGACCTATGATTTAACCATTTGTTTGTATGGTACTAACCATGCTGAAAATATACACACACCGGAGGGCTACTTCTCACCAAAGAGAAGAAGAGATACTAATACATGTACAAAATATTTTTCTTAGTTGAATATTGTTCTTATTAATGATTCTTTTTTGCTATCATATTTATTCATTAAAAAAATTTCTTTTTTATCACATTTATATGAAATTTTGTCATATTCTGCCACATGAATGGAACTTAAAGGGAACTGAAGATTTCCTCTGAAAGCCTATGTTTCTATTTAACATTTATAAATTGAACTATATTAGGTTTGTTCGATAAAGTGTATATTCAGGCAACAGTTCTTATGGATTTTAATATATATATATATATATATATATATATATACTTTTATTTATTTATTTATTTATTTATTTTACAGATTTGCAATCTTTAAATTGCGTTTTCTCATTTTGCGTTCTTTCACGAATTCATGATCTTTAATATGCTAAAACTTCTACATACATTTAAAAAAATACTTTATATATTTTTTTACGATTTTTTAAATAATTGTAGTTATTTTTATGAAAATTCGTTCAAAGAGTCTTAGTCAGGTGATAAATTGTCGATTTTCTCCATTTCTAGCTCTTTTTCCCGTTAAAATAGCTAATTTTCCCTTAAAACGCATTAAAAAGCTATAATAAGGCAGCTAATGGATTTGGCGCCAAATTTAGGGCCTTTTTTGGCGACCTTGGTGAAAAAATCCTTATTATCGATATACCAAATATGGAAGCAGTAATCTCATTGGCTGACCACTTTCTGGAATTTTCTACATTTTTCTACGCGGGTATTTAAGGAGTTGCCAAATCAGTCAGTCTCAGTTGAGTTTCGCCAACTGTTTTGATTGCTACTGAACGAGCTCTGAGCCTCTTTGGATTACCGCCTTGCTGTGAGTTAATGCAGATTGTACTGTGAATTTGCTGTTGATAGCTGTTATCTAAAGCTGTGTTTACCGGTGAAAGTGAAGTTGATACGTTTATAGACCTGTATTTTTCTAGAATTTTCTGTAAATAAAGTTTCCAGCCTCTGCAAGATTCGCTTTTCATTCTCGGACAACTCACGAACCCCCAAGTACGCAACAATATATACATTATATATATAAATGATAAATATCTTAATAAACTTAATATTTTAGCATTTAATAGATACATGCCAATACCAACACAACAAAAACAAAACTGATAATAACACATTGCTAAAACTATCATAAAAAGGTTGCAATATATGTTAAGATCCAATAAGAGAAAAAAAAAAATTTAAATAACTTACGCCCACTTGAACAACAACAAAAAAAAAAGGACCATTAAACATAATGGCAGAAAAAGTAATTAAAGGACTTCTGAATAATAATTGGAATAAAAAATGCTAAAAAGTAGAAGTACCCAAACAACACACTTGTCCACGATATATCCTGAAAATATCCGCAGGATGTCAATAGACGTCATTTTCCTCCATAGGACATCCTGAGGAGGACATTTCGAGAACATGTGCTGTTAGGGATATTAACTCATACGAGAGCAAGTACTTCATAAAGCTGTGAAAGCTGCAACGATTTCGTAAAACAATATAGCTAACAATAGCAAATTTATATTGTTCAGGCCCCAATCGAGCAGCAAAACCATTTTGAATGAGAAATGAAATAAAATACTAAATCAAATCATCAAGGAAACCAGTGAAAAAAATAGAAAAAAATCGGAGTAACCACGTGTAGAGCTATCAACCCAACATGTAGAAAAGGAAGTTGCCACCATGTTAATGAAATTAAAAATGAATTCTTTGCAAACTTCGATTAATCAATAAAGAATTAACAACTGAACATTTCCATTAACGATAAAATTCACAGTGTAATTGTGGATTAAGCTAGTTAAATTTAAATTTTTAATTTTAGTTAAATCAATGAACTTTAAAACCTTCATGGAAAAGAAAATTAATGACAGGTAATATTAATTTTGCAGTGAGCAAGCGCCATCTATCGTGTAGCTAGATAAACATTAATAAGTCAGTTAAATTAAATCAAGTTTAAACAAACAATTGCTATAAGGTGTATTATTTATAGAAGATTTTCAACTTAATGATATAAATGATTATGTGTCACCATTTAATTAAATAGTTTTGATTTTAATAATGTTAAACCTAAATTAATAAAGCTTAAGCTTAAAGTTATTACTAATAATTAAATGTTAAGTTTTAAAAAGACACATTCACAAGCAATACACCCAAAAAGCACACATGTAAGGAGAAGCAGTAAAAGGCAATCTTCAATGATTAAATTTTATTTTATTTGTTTTGATAATTTTAATTTTAATTATTATTGTATTTTTTTCCTATCTTATTCAATTGGATATTTTGTAAAAATTAAACGTAGGAAGTCACTAATAGACAAATGCACTCAATTAAATCTGACGAATAAAGTGTTCATAAATCACACTATTAACCAGAAAACTAGTTGGTATAGGTGGACTCTGCTCAGTTCCCCATCATATTTATGTTCTCATAAATTTCTAGTGCGAGATATTTTATAATCATGTTAAAAGAAATGAATTTGACCAAAGCTTGATACAGTGACAGAATGAAATCCCCGCCTAATAGGCTATCCACCGTTCACTTCGATATATTTATCTTATTCTAATCTATTAATTTATTTTATCAGGGTCAATTCTGTTGCTTAGTTTTCATGCTGCTATTTCCAATGCAACAATCCTCAAAATTCATATTTATATATGAAAAATTTACAATTTCGCTATGTTGATAAAATTATAAATTACGAATAATTTACGAAATTTTCCTATTATTAGAATATTTGTATTCAATCATGTTCAAATAAGTATCATAAATGTAATTTTGAAGTTGTCTAATGTATTTATGATCCTCAAAATGGAAGTTTATGCTCGATTTTGCCTTATTCTGACATGTTAAGTAAATCGTAAATTCCAAATAACTTACGAATTTTTTAAATTGGAAAAATCATAGTCTATGATATTCATGCCAGTATCCAAAATAATATTTAAAAAGTGGTTTGACATCTTTATGACGAAAATATCCCTCAAGACTGACGTTTATGTGAAATTTTTCTCTATTCTGCCATGTTAAGAATTTCGTAAGTTTCCAATAACTTACGAAATTTTTATATTGGAAAATTCATAGTCATTAATATTCATTCCAGTGTTCTAAATAATATTTCAAAAGTAGTCTGACATCTTTACGATGAAAAAATATCTCTGAAAATTGACGTTTATGTGAAATTTTGCCCTATACTGCCATATGTTAAGAAATTCGTAAATTTCCAATAGCTTGCGAAATTTTCAAAGTAGCCTATTTATAGTTACTGATGTTCATTCCGGCATCAAAACTGATATTTTAAAACTGGTCCGACATTTTTACAGTAAAAAGTTTCCATTTAATGCACGTTTAAGTGAATTTTTGTCCTATTCTCCATGTTAAGAAAATCGTAAATTTCTAATAACTTACGGAAGTTTTTTAATTCGAATGTTGTAAATGAATAGGGTTCTTGCCAGTATCGAAAGTAATATTTTAAAACTGATCTGACCTCTCTGCGACACTTTGTTCGTGAGATATCGTGTGCACAGACTAACAAAGTAACGGACTAACAGACACCCTACAGACAGACACCATACAAATTTTGTCATTTTCGGATTCCTCACACCTGAAAACGTATAAAAAAGTAAAAAAACCGAGGTCGAAATTTTTCACGATCACCTAAGTTCCCCATACCTATAGTATGATGGGGAACTAAAAATAATTATAATGTAACTTGCAATGGCAATAATCACTTCTTTATTATTATTATTATTATTATTATTATTATTATTATTATTATTAATTCAATTCAACAACAAACCAAGTATATGATATTTAATACAACCTACTTAAAAGAATTAGGGATGAATTTTGATATTTATTAATTAGTTTTTTGGAGAATTTTTTTTTTTTTTAATTGCATGTTTATGAAAAAATTTGAAAAAAACACAATATTATTGCTGTATTTTAATTTTTTATATTTTTTCTTTTGAAACTATTACAAATACCTTTAAAAGGATCTTTAACAAAAATATAAATTTTTATATGAAACCTTCAGTGGTGCCATGTTCTCTTAAAAATTTAGAAATAAATCGGGATGAAAACGCCACCTGTTTGCTGATTTTTCCCAAAAGTTGATAGTCACTAATTTATGTCAAGGTGCAACTACACATAAATAGATATTAAATTTGCGCATTAGTTCTTGAATTAGAGTTGTCACAATGTTTTTACCATACACAAATAAACATTTTCTAAAAAAAATTAAAATCGTATTTTGCACATCTCAAACCGTGCAAATCCATCGAAAATTTAAAAAAAAAAAAAATTACGAATCTAATACTTTCTTCTATTGAATATGCAGGAAAGTAAAAATTTTCTGCATAACGAGACATAGCGTCATTTTTTTCACTACGCGTATTATTTTCACTAGCTGGCTTCACCAGCTAGCTGGCCAGAGACCCATGAAAATTTTTACCAAAAAAACATGCTCTCGGGCGCCTGCGGAGCCAATCGTAATTTGTTCTCTGTAAAAGTCGCATAATATTAAAAATTCAAATATTTTTAAATAAAATCTAAACGTAGCTCTAGTTCAACGTAAAATGCACTCAAACTAATGAAAATCAAATAAACCAATCAAATCTCTCGTAATTCCTCATAACGTAGCTCTAGTTCAACGTAAAATACACTCGAATCAATGAAAATCAAATAAACCAATCAAATCTCTCGTAATTCCTCATAACGTAACTCTAGTTCAACGTAAAATACACTCAAATCAATGAAAATCAAATAAACCATTCAAATATCTTGCAATTCCTCATAACGTAGCTCTAGTTCAACGTAAAATACACTCAAACCAATGAAAATCAAATAAACCAATCAAATCTCTCGTAATTCCTCATAACGTAGCTCTAGTTCAACGTAAAATACACTCAAATCAATTAAAATCTAATAAACCATTCAAATCTCTTGCAATTCCTCATAACGTAGCTGTAGTTCAATGGAAAATACACTCAAATCAATGAAAATCAAATAAACCAATCAAATCTCTCCTAAGATTCTGCATTCTACGTCATTATAGAAATGGGAAGTTTTATTTTCATATTTTTATTAATTAAAAGAAAACTAATCAAAAATTCGAAAATCTGACTTCGGTGTGCACAATGACCCTACGGAGGGCATCTTTGTGTTAAATCACGTGACTGTCCGAGCTACCATTTTCGAGAACAGTGAAATATACATATATATATACAAATATTGCTCACTTAATAGTATAAGATTTAATAATTTTATAGGAAATCCCCATTCATTTTTTCTTAGAAATTTTTTTTCCTTATTCTGCGTACGCCAATACTTCCTTACATCTATTCCTATTTCATTTTCGAAAACAACGGGATTCCCATTTCAAATTATTCTACTCTTAATTAGTGTTTGTAAAAATACAATAAGTATACAAACCATTTGTACTTGCGCATGTTTAAATATAGGTCAAACCTCAAAACATGAAAAACAATTGTAATAACAAAATTAAGCTTTGTACTTTAAACAATAAAATGTGCTTTAGAATCTTATACCTGTCATATTTATTGTTCAGTGTACAGAAAAACAATTTGTTTGACATCGAAATGTCACCGTAACTTCTATAAGAATTAACGTATAACAAGATGAAGAAAAAAATAGCTTTATAAATAAAAAGGAAGTATATAATAGAATTCCACGATAGAACATTGAAGAACGACATCCGGAATCCCATTACTTAATACTTTAATTAAAATGAAGCTCAATTACAATAACTATATAAATTTCTATTTACATATTTACATATTTTTCGCAATAAAAGAACAAAATATAACTAAATTGACGATACATCAGTCAGGCCACAGATGTATGTTCCGCGACATCGTACTACTACAGTCTCTGACTTCTGCTTCTGACAGACTACTGAAATTAAAATGTTTTCACTTCACTTTATGGACTGGCAAAATATCATTAGATATTTTGCCAAGAATGGCGACAGCGCCGTCTATATTATTTTAAAAGATAGGGAAGATGGCTCAATATCGATAGGCTATTTAACGTATTCGTGTGCGCGTGCGTGTACGTGTAACGTAACGTGTAAGTGTTTGAATCATAGATATAGTAATAAGACATAGATTGATCAGCGAGAGGGAAAAAGTGATGCCTTTTTTTTCGGGAAAAGTCACTCTAATGGCTGCCTTTCCCTGAGTAAATCACACACAGGAATACACACGGATAATTTAGTAAATAAAATTTATGAATAATTTATTTACTAAAGGTGAATGAAAAAACTCCAGATACAGTTTCAAATTCATTTTTCTTTTTATTCTTTTTTTTCAATACTCTCTAATGGCTGATTTTAGAACTTTTTTTCGGCATCAAAATTTTTTGCTCGATAACATGGGGATGATTGATCTATATATATTACTATATCTATGGTTTGAACATAACGCGTTACAAGTATAGATTCTATAATTGCAAACTGTTTAATATATTTTTATATGCGATAGAAATTGTTAAACATTTCTTATTTATATTATTTATGGAAATGCCATATGTTTGTGTAATAGTTTTATTGGATTTCTTAAGCGATTACATGGGTATTGGAGGCTAAATAAAAAATGTTATGAAAATTTTGAAAAAATACATAACAGTTTATAAAATTTTCATTAAAAATCTTGGAAAAATCAGCCGCTGGATCTTGATTTCCATGGATCCTCCAGAAAAGCGATGGACATGATTTCTCAAAAACTAATGCAGTAGTATTATTAAAACTATTATTAACTAGTATGTTGTGGCCACCACATGACTTTCTTCTATATTTTCCTATACAAATTCACTCAGTAAATATAATTTATTAAAATTATTATTTTTAAAAATTATCTTCCATGATAATGCAGACGATTTTCATATTAGAGAAGTAGTATAACACTAAATATATATAAAAAAAAAAAAGTCAATTTTATTGTCAATATTACATTATTTTATTATTATTATTATTATTATTATTATTATTATTATTATTTTAAGAAAAAAAAAAAAGTGATAACTTTATTTTTATTATCGCAGATCGACAGTTCAACCATTCGTTTTAAAGGTACTGGCGAGCTCTTTTGAAAGATACCCATCATGAAAATCTACTCACCTCGAGGGGGTACTTCCCCCCAGGGGGTGGGGGTGGCGAGGCTCCTACACTTAAAAAAATAATTTTCCCAGTTGCCTATCTCTATTATAAATAATTCTGGTAAATTTCATAATGATTACTGAAAAATAATTCTCTTTATGCACATTTATACAAAATTTTGTCCTATATCACCATGTTAAAAATTTAGACAAAACGGGATGGCAACGCAACCTGTGCGACAATTTTTACCAAAAGTTGATAGGCACTAATTTTTGTCAAGGTGCAACTACATACCAGTTTGTATGAAATTCTGTGTAGTAGTTCCTGAGACACAGTTGCTACAAAATTTTGTCACACACACACAGACAGACATTTTCTTAAAATGGTCAAATCTTGTTCTACAGCTCTCAAAACGTGTAAATCCATCAAAAACCCAAGATCGAAAATTTTTACGAATCCAATACTTTCTTCTATTGAATATAGAAGAAAGTAAAAATATTATTAAAAATATTAAAACTATTATTGAAACTATTATTAAAAATATTATTAAAACTATTACTAAAACTAATATTATTAAAATTCGGCGCACATCTTCGAGGTATCGTTGATTAGTGAAGCATTTTAAAAAATAATAATGAATTTTAAGTTTTGGGAGAGTTCTGTACAAATCAGTACACTGAGAAAAAATATATATACCGCTTTCATCTAGAATGAATAAGTGGCCATTTTCTAAATCCCTTAACTAGAAATATACATTTCCGAGCTATGCGCATAAGACACACCAATAAACTGAATAGACGAAATGATCGAGAGTTTCTAGTCTACACATTTCTAGGTGGTGAAACAATATTCTGAGTCTTTGTATTGCGAGAAATTTTCGATTGGTTTTCTAGAATTGGTTTATAAACCAAGGTTATAGTTGCTGAAACCCGCCTGTTGTATTCTCATTTATTTGCAGAGATTTTTAAATAACTTTGCCCTCGATAATATAAGCAAACGCTCTAGAGTTCTAATAAGGGTTTCTGGAACTCGCTTTCAAAGGGGACTAGAATTTATAAGGATGACATGGAACTATTTTTTCTAGAGCCACAATTTAGATTCTAGATGTCAGTTACAGAATTTTTCTTCAGTGTACAATTTTTAGTACATTTTATCCTAGTACAGCCTTGAAAATTTAGTTGTAATCGAAAGAAAAAAGGAAAATTATTCGTTCAAGCACTGTTCAATTCTGTGTTGAAAAATTGTGTAAAATTTCATGAAGATTGGTGAATAAGTTTTTGGAAAATCAAGACCATCACTTTATGGAAGTGTCTCCGGAAACGCAGATCTACCGGCTGGGTTATCAAAATTTTTCGATGAACATTTTATAAAATATTGTTGAAATGTTGCTCTTTTACATGCTCAAAATTTTGAATATAAAATTTTATTGTTTGTATTAAAAAATAGAGAAAGTATGCTTTTTTCAGTCTTCGAAATCCTTGTAACCCCTTAAAAGTAAAAAACCTATTTTTATTCACTGTCTGACATCTAAGGTTGATTAAGGTTGGTTGGGCTGGTTGGATTTTTTACGTCGTACTAGTGCTGGCAATTTGCGACGGTCAATTTGCACTATTGGGCAATTTGCGACGGTCTGAGACTCACCTCTAGGCGTGGTCCAGAGACATGTAGCAGATTAATGAGGCAAGATAATAAAGTCCAATCTGCTTCAAAAATAATCTATAGAAGGTTTAGGAGCAGTTTTATTTGACATATAATTTATTATATAATTCTATGTGAAGGGAGCTACGCCCCACTCAACCCCCCGTTCAATTATAATACCTACGTTTATTTAAAAAAAAAAAAAAAAAAAAAAAAAAAACAAGTCTGTTATTAAATTTTAAATTTTATTTCAAATTATTCAGAAAATTTCACCAGCGATCCACCTTGAAATTTATCAATCTTGAGAAAACTTTTCAAGTGGCAACCACACATGAACTTCAGAACACCAAATTTGAATTTCCTGCACTTTTGATTATTCTTTTTTTAAGTTAAGCTGATAACGGACATATATACAGGTCAACCGCTAAATTTTTAACTTTCATATTCAGGGAACTCCAAAACGTAATATTATACAAAATAATTATAAGATAAAAAACTTTTTATAAACCATGTTTTTAAATTTTCTGTTGAATCATAGCTATAGAACTAAATACATTAGCACTTTATCAATGTGTATTGTTACGAAATTGTAAATAATTGTATTTATTTTTGTATAAATTCTTTCAAAGAGGCTTAGCAAGTTGATAAAATGTCAATTTCCTGCATTTCCAGCACTTTTTCGAGTTAAAATAGCTTAACTTTCCCTTTAAAACGCATTAAAAAGTTCCAATAAGCAGGTAATGGATTTGGCGCCAAATTTGGCGAGATTTTGCACTTGGTGACTTTTTTGGCGACTCTTGGCGAGAAAACCTTATTATCGATATTCCAAAGCTGGACGATATTCCAAATTATTTTGTTTACAGTATGGGTATGAAAAATTAATTTTGCTTCTTGAACAGTGTTCATCGATAAAGTAAAATGTAGTAAAACACTTTCATGAATTACATTCAATAGAAAAGAACTTTTAGCTTACAATTTTTGGCATTT
Organism: Salticus scenicus; assembly: GCA_963930645.1. Taxonomy (NCBI): domain Eukaryota; kingdom Metazoa; phylum Arthropoda; class Arachnida; order Araneae; family Salticidae; genus Salticus; species Salticus scenicus. Next base: position 125,959,209 of record OZ005662.1, on the reverse strand, counting down.
TTTTTTTTTTTACTTAATATTTGGAAATATAATCATTATTATTTTTCTTTTTTTGCTTTGTGAAACGTAGGAAAATTATAAGTTAAACAAATATATACAAAAATTAACAGTTTGCAAATTTGTATAACTAACTTATTAATTTTGTAAAAATATTTACTTATTAATATAATTTAATTTTCTGTTAATAATATAATTCATAATCATTTCATAATTTTAATTAACTTATAATTTCTCAGAACATACAAAAAACGTGAATCAGAATTTTTAAGAAATTAAAAATCATTTATTAATTAAAAATATCCATTGCAACAAAAATATTTATAGCTATTTATTAGTTATATATATTTTTATTAAATGCAGTATGTAATAAAGATTTCAAATGTTAACGTGTAAATAATAATTGATTTAATAAAAATTTCTTGTATAAAGAATTAAAAGTATTTATACTAGATTTCATTATTATTAATTTTATGTTATAAATTAATTTATATCAGGCGAAGTAATTAATAATTAACTCATTATAGTTTATAGATGAAAACTTTTATTTCTTAAATTGGTATGATTTTAGCATTTCTTAAAAATGTATTAAAAATTTTTAAATATTTACTTTTGTAATAGATATAATTTTAGTTACAATGTAATGAGTATAGTACCTGAATATAGTATGAACTTATTGAATTTAAGAATTTGTAATAATGATTGTAAATATATAAACTATGCACATTCATTGCATTTGTATAGCTATTAATATAATTTTTATCATTTCATTAGATTAATATATACAGTAGAATCTCGTACAACACGCTCCCACAAAACGCGATTTCGTATAACGCGACGAAAAATCTGCGACTATTACTCATACAACGCGACAAAGAGTCTCGTAAAACGCGTGAAATAAAGGCAGCACGTGACGACATCTTTTCTACTTTCAACCTGTTCAAGGAAGAATTGCTCCCTTACCATGCCAACACCCGACGTTTTTGGTCTCATTGCGGAAGGAAATCGTCTGCTCAATGTATGTCTCCTATAACGCGATTTTCTATTACGTGGAACGTATCCCCTGCGTTATAGAGAGCCTATTGTATTGTAAAAGATGGTTATTCATTTAGATATTTAGTCTTTTTGGAGGAAATGAAATTCACTAATAAATAGAATTTTCAAATAATATTTATCAAATTTAGCATGCATTGCTAAGGCAAGCAATTTCATGTTTTGCTACTGAAATAATTAGTGAACTGACCGACGGAGGGTATTGTTTGTAAACAAGCCTTTCTTGATAGATGTCATGCGGCGATCATATATGTCTATACCATACCTATCAATTTTAACCGCAATGGAATAAAGTGTTAGACGATCTCATATTCACTCATACACATACTCATATCATTGCAAAAATGAATTCGGGACACCTCAAAATGTTTATATAAATCAAAATTTTAATGTCAATTTCTTTCATAATTACAATATTTTCCTTACATAATATACAAACTCATCGGGCTTAATTGTTCGGAATTTTCTACTGTTTTCTCCTAAACTCGCGTGATTACGGGCCAGGACCCCTTAGAAATACGCCCACTGCGGGCATTCCACCCAGGCCTCGTGACTGTAGGGCAATCAAATGGCCTTAACCAACATAACCACAGCCTTTTATAGTATATGTCCTGACAGTTAAAAACAAGACATTATCATTATTACAATGATGTATGTATGTGTGTGTGTATGTCTGTGAGTCAACACGCTAGCGTCTAAACGCTTTGTTCGAATAAGCTGAAAGTTGGTACGTATATTGTAAGTCACCATAGTACAAACCCTATAGATTTTGGTGAATCTAGCACTTATAGTTTTTTTACAGGGACACAAAGAAAAATTCTTTATCATTATGGCCTATGGGACCGAAATCTTAAAAGTGCGATAGCATCTAAACGCCGTATTCAATTGAGCAAAAAAATTTATACACATATTATAGGTCACAGATACTCAATCTGTATAGATTTTGGAGGATCTAGCACTTATAGTTTTTTTACAGGGACACAAAGAAAAAATCGTTATCATTATGGCCTATGGGGCCAATTTTTTTAAAGTGTGATAGCGTCTAAACGCCTTATTAATCTGAGCAAAAAAATTGTACACATGTTATAGGTCACAGTTGCACCAACTGTACAGATTTTGGTGAATCTAGCACTTACAGTTTTTTTACAGGGACACAAAGAAAAATTCTTTATCATTATGGCCTATGGGACCAAAATTTTAAAAGTGCGATAGCATCTAAACGCCTAACTCAATTGAGCTGAAAATTTATGTGAATATTATAAATCACAGTTGCACTAACTATAAGCATTTTGGTGAATCTAGCATTTATAGGTTTTTACAGGGACACAACGAAAAATTCTTTATCATTATGATCTATGGGCTCAAAGTTCAGTAGCGTTAAATAAAACATCGTGTAATATATGGAGAAAAATACTCAAACACTCTCTTATGGTTTTCTCTCTTTTGTTTGTTTATCAACTCCTCTTTCTTTATTTTATCTACAAAACTGTTAATTACTCAATGTTCGGAAAGTCGCGTGGAGTCACTCCAGATTTTTATTAAAATAATGAACCAAAAATAAAATTTCACGTTTCTCAATTTTTATTCATTTTCTTTTTCCCCGCTTACAATCCTGTAATCATAAATAGAGATGAAGTCATGAAAATTATACCCATAAACTCTTCATCTGAATGATTAATCGTCCGACAACTTTGAATATTTAAAACAACACTAGTGGATTTGAAAAATATTCTTATAAAGTTAGCATTTTAAAACTCGTTTCGAAGCTTTGTTTCCCGTGAGAAATCAACTTCATTCAAAAAAAAAGAAAAAAAAAAAAAAAAAAAAAATCACGACTTCAGTCCTTCATTACGACTTCCTCCTGAAGGAAATCTTCAGTTAGCCTTCACTACGTTAGGATTAATTCTATTATGTTTGCCGTTCTCACATGCGGATTAACTTTTTTTAAGGAAGATTTTTCACCAAACTGTATTTCTTTTTTTTCTTTCGCTGATGCTTTGTCATTTTTATATTTTTTTAGTTGTAACGCTTGATTATTATATTTAATCTTTAGATAATTCTAAAATAAAAATTTATATGTTTTAAAGTCTTTTAAGCCTGAACAACAGATTATTTTATTTTAGTTTAGTTTAGTTTATCTATATTATTATTTTACTTAATTTCTTAACATGTGTGCTTGTGCGTATGGAGGTAGAAGGTGGGAAATTTTGACTAGCATGTTTCCAAAATAAACTAGTATATTGTAGCCACCACAAGACTTTCTTCTATATTTTCCTATACAAATTCACTCAGTAACAATATTTAAAAAAAAAAAAAAATCGATAACTTTGTTTTAAATTATCACAGATTTAAAGTTCAACCATTCCTTTTAAAGGTATTGACGAGACTTTTCGAAAGATACCCATCTTGAAATTTTAGCGGGGAAGCGATGCCCCCACATGCACAGAATTTTTTTGCTAGTTAACTACTACTATTATCAATAATTCATATTAATTTTACAATCACAAGTTAAAAATAACTCTCATTATGCACATTTATACGAAATTTTGTCCTATACTGCTATGTTAGAAGTTTACAAAAAAAAAAAAAAAAATGCGATCACAGCGCCATCCGTTGGGCAATGGATCCCCAAATCTAATCAGAACTAGTTTATGTCAGGGTGCAACTAAATACCAAGTTTGGTTAAATTCCATTCATTGGTCCGTGAGATACAGTGGACACAAAATTCATGATACACACACACAGACAGACAGACATTTTCTAAAAACTATCAACTCGTGTTCAGGACATCCCAAAACGTGTAAATCTATCAAAAAACGGAGGTCGAAAATTTCACTAATCCAATACTTTCTCTATATTACATATAGAAGAAAGTAAAAAGACAGAACAACTAAATTTCGTAATTAAAACAGGTCATCAATTTTCAAATTCTAGTTTAAAATCAGAAAACCAGCAATGGGGCATAGAAAGTTGGATACGGGGGCCAAAAATTTATATTTCACAAACGTCTTTTACGATTCTTTTCATATTTGTTATATAAACTCTCCCCTTTGTATGTTATTTTTTATGTATTAGCTGATTACATCAGAAAAATTGATAAATATTCTGATTGGGTCTCGAAAGTTGATGTCTAAAAAATCGGCTATGCCAATTTTCTTCAAACTCGCTATATTATTTCTCGTTTAAGTGACCTTTCGCATGTATGGATTGAGTCCTACAAAATATTGTTAGAATTCAGGATTATATTGATTCATGTTTTCTGACCACACTATCTCCTGAGACAGTTTATAACATGTGTAGCTACAGGTAATGGAAGTCATGTGATGGTTATGCACCCGATTTTCTTCTAATTTTTTTAAGTAATCTGCAAGAGTTTTTGAAAGGATTATTTTCGTGTAAAGAGAAAAAAAAGATGTAATTACCCAGCAAAACCTCAGATGACGGCCAGCATGAGGCCAAGTGCTGGTTGCCAGCAGTAGCTGCAGCTGGCCCGTCGGTGGCAAAAGTTAACGTTGCCGCAGGGAATATGTTACGCCGGCCGTCAGTAGGCCATATTCAATCGATCCACTGTTGGCAGCCTGCAGTAAGTTAAAAATAAGTTAGTGGGCCAGTGAATGGATCGCTGCTGGCAGCTAGCAGTATGATGAAAATAGGTAATGGGCCACTGTTGGTAACCGACATTAGGTTGGAAATTGTTAGTGGGCCAGTGTTGGGCTACCTGATGGTAAACATAATTTTTCTATGTTATTGCTGGAAGCCTGCAGTGGGCCAGTTGTGGCAAACATAAAAAATTATATTACTGCCGGCAGTCTTCATTGGTCCTTTATATTTCCCATTAAAGGCCCGCTTCACTCATCGTCGCCGGAAGCCGAAGCCAATGTTATTCTATGGGAAATTTTCTTTACAAATAACTTATTAACTAATACATATTTTTAAATTCTGTTTTCATATTCTGAAAATTCCCAACTGTTAAATTGACGGACCTTTTTTAAAAAAAATATTTTTTTATTTTTTTATATTTTATTTTGAAGCTGCAAAATACGAATTTTCAATGTGTGAAATTTTTCATTTTGCAAATTCAAAATAAAATATTAAAAAAATACATTTTAAAAAGGTCCGTCAATTTAACAGTTGGGAATTTTCTGAATGTGAAAGCAGAATTTAAAAATATGTATTAGTTAATAAGTTATTTGTAAAGAAAATTTCCCATAGAATAACATTGCCTCGGACTTCCGGAGACGGTAAGTGAAGAGGGCCGTTAATAGGCCAGCAGTGATTTAGTTATAGCTAATATATTTATTTTATTGGTGATACCCTTAATTTTATTCGTGCTTTTTTTTTCTTTTGTTTTCCTCTCTCTTTCTTCTGATGAAGTAGCAGCCAGTTTTTTCTATGCATCCAATATTTAATTTGATTTTGTACATATTCATTTTTAAATACTATTTACAAGTATTTTATTCATACACTATGGTTGTAAATTCAGGATTTCTAGTGCAGCATATAGGAAATAGTCAGTTGATCCATTTTCCTTATGATAAAAGTTTAATTTTTTGTTTTCAGTGCAAATGTTTCTCTATATTACATTTTTTGGAATAAAGGAGATTATGTTTTTTTTTTTTTTTTTTTTTTTTTTTTTTTTAAGTGTTCAAATTTCAATATGTTTAAATTTGTTACGCTATTTGATATAAATAAATGTAACTTTACATGTGAAAATTATAAATTATTGAAACAAAAATTGTTATAAAGTGAGCATTGTAAAAAGCACCATAAACTAAAAAAAAAAAATAATAATAAATAAATAATAAAAAATTGCAGCAATTGTTTCCGGTTGAAATAGCACGAAGACCCTTCATCAGGCGAAACAAAGTGGGCACGAGTGCAGCAAAAGTAATTTGCTGCAATCGTGCTTTTTGTTAAACTCACGAAGGGATGTGTTATTATTTCAACCTAAAAGATCTGATGCATCTTTTTTTTTTTTTTTTTTTTTTTTTTTTCGGGGGGGGGGGGCAATGATTATGTTTATTTACAAATTTTTCTATTTATTACTACAGTACAAAATCTCAAATCCGGAATCGTCCGGACCGTGGCCTTTCCGGATTTCGGACTTTTCCGGATTTTAAGTCACTTTCTGATTTACGGCAATAAGAAAACGGACATCTCCATTCCGAACGTCCTTTTAGTTAATAACTAGGTTACGCCGCCCGAGGGTGCGATTTCTTAAGAAATTGGAGTATACTCTCAAGTAACATGTACAATACTTTGAATAAACACCATAAAATTTTGCAAACAAAACGGAGGCAGTAACACTTGCGCTTTGTTTGCCGCACTCGTGCCTACTTCGTTTGCCTGATGAAGGATCATGTTTTCTTTCCATCCGAAACGATTGTTGCGAGCTCTTACATTTTATTGTGGTTACTCTTATTACTTTTAAACACCAATTCTGTGGTGCTTTTTTATTATAACTCTCAAGTATCCAGAAAATCTTGAATATTTTTATTTTCTCCTACATCAAATGGTACCCAGTTGATAATTTTTTTCCCCTCTTTTTAAAACAGCAGGGCAGATGAATCAGCTTCCTTTTTTTCTCTCTGTGTTTATCTTCATTTAGAATTAATTATCACAGCTGTCACTCTTAACCAGGCCGCCACAAAGAACTTTTTCGCGTTGTTGATAGTCCAGTTACTCTCTCTCCAACTTCTTCAAAGTCCTTGAGTGAATAATTTTCCGACACGTGCCATACCGAAAGATGATTTTGCAGTTTTATACAGATGACGTTATTTGAACTTTAAGCGAATATTCAGCATTTGACCTGTGCCAATTAATTTTCATTAGGTTTGGAAAGCAGATTCTTCAGCTGAAAAAAAAATATATATATCGTTCGGTTGAGTAAAGAGATAACGGAATTAGGCAGAAAAACGAGAGTGCGTTTGTCTTTGTAGCTGTAAATATTTGATAAATTTATCCGCGATTACCTATTTGAAAAATATTTTTAGAATTCCATAAAACTCATATATGTTATACAGGTTTTCGAGATTTACTATAGGACGCTTGTCATAAAAAGTTGTACAGGTAACCCAAATGGTTTCAGTATAAAAAATCATAAAATAATTTGGATACATTACTGTCAAAGAGACATTTCTTATCAGCGCACGTAAAAATCTTTATACAACGCTAAAATACAGATCAACATAAATTTTATAGATGCAATAAGAAATGGTTCCGATCAAAAATGATAAAATAAATATTTGTTGTTCATTTAATAATGATGCTCAAAAATATTCTTATACGTTACGGGAAATTGAGGGGGGAAGTATTTCAGTTTCGTAAAAGTGAAATTATTTTTCTCACTTGCATTTAAAAAATAATAATTAATAAATAAATAAAATAAAACAGTTTGTTATGGCTACCACTTTTTTTTCTTTTTTTTTTTTTTCGTTTCATATAATAGTTTATAGAAATTACATTTGAAAATTATTTTCTGTGATGGAGGGTTTTGAGATTCCTGAACTCGATTTGACCATTTTTAGAAAATTTCACTCTGTAAGTGTGTATTAAAAAAATTGTGGACGCTGTATCTCACGAACCAATGGACGAAATTTAACCAAATTTGTTATTTAACCAAACTTGATTAAAATCGTTCCCGATTACATTTGTGGATCATTCACTCAACACATGGCTCTATATTTCTACTTCTTCGTAATTTTCAATATGACACAGTATAAATGATTTCAAATAAATGATAATTATTTTTTTAATTTATATTATGAATTAAAAAATAAATATTTAAATAACTAACAACAAACTAGGAAAATTTTTTTGTATAAGTTGAAGAATCGCTCGCCCTTCCCCATGAGGGGATAAATTTTCAATGCTGGTATTTTTCAAAAGAAACTCATCAATAACTTTCAAGTAAATGACTGAATTAAATTTGTGGAAAATTAAAGCAAAGTTATAAGCTATTAAAAAAAAAAAAAAAAAAAAAAAAAAAAACCAAGAAGAAGAAGAAAGCATTTTTTCAGAAGTTGGCACAAAATTGATTTTATTATTTTTATTATTATTATTATTGAGAAACACTGTTCTAAAATGAAAATCGTTTGCATGCATTCAGGAAAATGATTTTAACAAATTATTTGCACTACGCGAATTTGCATAATAAAAAATATAGAAGAAAGTTTTGTGGTGCCACATAATACTAGTTTTTTGGTCAAAAATTAAAAAATCAATAAATAATAATAATAAATAATAATAACAATAATAAAATACTAGAAAGTTAGCGGCTATCATAATTTACTAAAACGGGTCAACTGGATATTTGTTATATATTTCTAGAAATCCTTTTGTTACAACAATAGCTTTCGAGTCAAACATTTAAAAAAAAATAGTATTTAAAAAATAATACAAAAACAAATTAATAATTGAATTACTTACTCATATATTATTTTTACGAGATTTTCAATCTCGCACCCGCAGACAACAACAACGAACAAGAACTTCGTATGAAATGGCGGACAGCGAGGGAATTTCAAATCAACAGAAAAAGAATCACAGCGCCCTCTATGCATACAAATTGGTTATGGCCTAATAATTTGCGGCCACAACATGAAAAACATGATGTTGGCCGTGTGGTGATAGTCTGCATAAGGCCAACTGTGTTTATGCCACTTCTGGGCCACCGATCATTTTTCTTTAGGCTTCCATCACAGCTGGCAGCCACAAACGGCCCGCTACTGGAGTTATATGGGGCAACCGGCAACTGATGGCAAGTGCAGGATGCCAGCAGTAGGCCAAAACGAGCCCACCAGTATAAGTTTTGCTGGGTATATACAATGCATTTAATATAAATTGATGGATATCAAACTGACTTGATAATAATAAAAAAAAATTAATTAATTAATATTGTTTGCAATTTTGAAAGCAATTTAAAAATAAATTATTCCCCAAGCAAAATATTTAATCAGCTGTTTTTTTTTTTTTTTTTTTAATGATTGTGATCGCTACTTATTCGTTGAAAAATACTTGTTACGTATAGAAAATGAAATTTCCCGTTTTCACCTTTTTTTTTTTTTTTTTTGGTCTTAAATTTATTAATTTTTCAAGAAATACCTCATTATTAATGTTGAAACTAGTTTCCTCTACTTTTTTTACTCATTTAATTAAATTTCGGGGAAATTTTTATTTACTATTATTTTGTTTTATAAAAACGAGATATAGCAAAGATTCACTCTCAGAAATAATATACTCAATTTTGACGATTCAGACAGCCCCGGGCTTAATTTCGTTGTTTTCGACAACCATTTCGTCAAGCAAACACGTGATTTTTGAGGAAACGTGAAATCACAAATATTTGACGAAACTGTTTACTCACAATAGCATGTGCTAGCTTTCATTATCGCCATATTGGTTTTTTCCTGTATTGTTTCGACTTTACGTTACAATGACTTTTATTCGCAGGCCTGGTGGTTCGGTCGGTAGGGTACTGCCTTCTTGATTCCCACGTTCTGGGTTCGAATCGCAGTGTGGGCATGGATGTTTGTGATGTCCTATGGCTACAAAATATTGTGTGCTGCGCTTGTTTCGGTGGATTTCTGTAAAAATATGGATCAATTGAGACAAAAATCATTGTAATTATAGGTGTCAAATAAATGTCCAAATGATTTTTATTTGTTTGCTCTGTTTTACTTATATTTTCATTAAATGTAATTAGGATTTAATGCCTAAATCAACGAACTTGCAAGTAATTTTATAATTCTATAATTTGAATTTTATTCTGTATCACGAAACTAGAATGAAAAAATGTATCTTTACTTTTGACGAAATTCGTATGTTCAAACAAATGACGAAAGTAATTTTCTCAATTTGACGAAAGAAGAAAGAGAAAATATATATATATATATATATATATATATATATATATATATATATATTTTCTTGACGAAATTCGTATTCTCAAATAGGTAACGAAACAAATTTCGTCAATTTGACGAAATGTTCGCTCGGAGCATATCCCTAGAAACACTTTCGTCAAAAATGAAAACATTTTCCTGAAATTTGAGTATCCATTTCTGAGAGTGATGTCATTGACGTATAAATAATACCTACAAACGATTTAGTTTTGACTTAGTAGGAATCATGTTGGGAAAAAAAAAAATAATAATAATAATACTCTGGTATGTCAGTCACACGACTTTCTCTTACTCTGCATTTCAATACTATAAAGTTAGATTGCATATTAAGTCTTAAGAACAACAGCGTAAAACAATAAAGTTCAATGTACTTTTAAAATAATCTAAAATAGATTTAGATACAGTTTAATCTGACATATGAGGGGGGGGGACTACAGCCCCACTCAACCCCCCGTTCAATTATAGTGCATACAATTATTTAAAAAAAAAAAAAAAAAAAAAAAAAAAGCTGTGTGTTATTTATTTGCTTTTAAACTTAAGTAGACACCTAATACGGACTTCAGTATACCAAATATGAATTTCCTGCAGCTATTTGTTTTTAAATTATGCTGATAACAGATATAATATAGATCGACTACTGAAAATTCGACTTTCGTAATCAAGGAACTTCAAAACATCATTTTATAGAAAAAACCAAGTTTGAAAATTAAAAAATAGATCGACTACAGTACGACTCGTTTACAGTATGGGTGGGAAAAATTAATTTTCCTTCCTTAGCAGTGTTTGTCGACTTAGGGTAGATGCTCCAGTAATTGACATCTATTCCGAAATAATTAATAAATAAGGAAAATCATAAAACCATATATTTTACATACAAGGATTTTAACATCTTATGTCAAACACTGGAGCATAGGGTACTGGAGCATACACTGAGAAAAAATTCTGTATCTGACATCAAGAATCTAAGTTGTGACTCTAGAAAAAATAGTTCCATGTCATCCTTATAATTCTAGTCCCCTTGGAAAGCGAGTTCTAGAAGCCCCTATTAGAATTCTAGAGCGTTTACCTATATTCTTGAGGGCAAAGTTATTTAAAAACCTCTGCAAATAAATGAGACTACAAGAGGCGGGTTTCATCAAATATAATCTTGGTTTATTACCTAATTCTAGAAAGTCAAGCGAGAATTTCTAGCAATACAAATGATTCAGAATATTTAGAGTATTCAGAATATTGTTTAACCATCTAGAATTGTGTACACTAGACATTCTGGATAATTTCGTCTATTCAGTTTATTGGCGTGCCTTAAGGTACTATCAGACGGAAGACGATATATTCTAAAATATAAGCTATTGGCGCCCAAAAGTGACCAAACAACTTCAGTGGAGTTGTTTTTAAGCATAAATGGAAGAACGAAATCCAGAAATGTAAACAACGGACCCAACATTTGGCTGTTATTCTCCCCCAAGGATATTTAAAAGGGAAAAGAATAGAGGGTGTTCTGTAATCGCGATCCTCTGATTGGAGGATTTCGTTCTAAAGACTACTGTATGTGCTTTAAACAGTCGAAAATGCGTGATTGAAGAACATACGTTGGGCAACTTGTATCAAACGGCATATTTGGATCGTCTCCCGCATGAAAAACCTGTTTATGAGGTATTTTGGGCTAAAGACTATCGTATGGTTCTTCGTTTGATAGCGGCTTTACGCGCATAGCTCAGAAATCTATATTTCTAGTTAAGGGTGTGTGTTGGTGTTGGTGTTTAGGATTAAGGCCGATTGACTGCTGTAGGTCCTGGGCCTGAGGGGGAGTGCCTTCCGTGGAGGTCTTTCTAAGGGGTCCTAGCCCGTATTTACGCAAGTTTCGGAGAAAACCACGGAAAACTCCGAACGGCTAGGCCGACGAGCGTGACCTGGGATCGAACCCGGCACCTCACGTCTACCAGCTTTGAGCGCAGAACTGCTCGGCCGCTGGTGGGCCTCTAGTTAAGGGATTTAGAAAATGGCCACTTATTCATTCTAGAGGAAGGCGGTATATTTTTTTCTCAGTGAAACTGGTGAAATGAATAACTAGCAGTGTGAAACACTGGAACATAGGGTGCCAATTACTAGTAAAAGGAAAAACTGGCGGTGTCGATTACTGAAACATTGAGTGGGTGTCAAATAAAAATTCATTTAAAAAAATAATTGTTATCAAATGTATATATTTTAACATATATGTGGTTCTGAATGTCTTTCATGCCATATGTACTACCTTAAGATATTTAAAAATATTTTCCGATGACTAGAACATTAAAAACATCAGAGATTGCTCTAAAAGTGTCAATCACTGGTGTACTTATCCTAGTACTCGTATAATGTAGAAAAGCTCTTCGATCAATTATATTCAGTAGAAAAAACGTTTGCTTCAATTTTGGATAACCCCAGTGGTGCAAGAGTTTCCGTCTCAAGACGGAATATTTACACCAGTATATTTTTATCAGTGCAGTAATTTATTGCCATTCCTTATCACATAAATTATTTATGAAGAGTACTGGAGCCAGTTTTTTATTTTGAGACGGAAACTCTTGCACCCTTGGGTAGCCTTGCATATTGTCTGCAAACAATATGCAATTTAAAAATTATCGTGTATCTAAATTTAGTCTTACAGGAAAAATATCTAACACAAAGTGAATAGCAATTCTAGCAATTTCCAAGTATAGCCCCCAATATATCTAAATACTTTGAGTATCCCTGTAAACGAATGATGATTGATTTCCATATCACAATCTACACAAAACATGCTTTTATGCATTAAAAAAAAAAAGAAGAAGAAGAAGAAGAAAGTTTCATTCCGTTTAGTTAAGAGGGGACAATACCTAATCCCGCAGACAGCCGTTGCCAATGTTATTCTATGGGAAAATTTGTTGCGACAATTACACATTACCTAATGTATATTTTTTAATTCTGTTTTCGTAGTCAGAAAATTCATAACCGTTAAATGAGTACTCATTTTTGAAAAAATCATTTTTTTTAATTTTTACATTTTAATTTTGAGTTCAAAAATGCGATTTTTCACAAAATGCATTTTTCTCATTTTCTAGTCGCAAAATGAAATACTAAAATTTTAAAAAATCAATTTTTGGAAAACAAGTACTAATTTAACGCTTATGAATTTTCTAAATGTGAAAACAGAATTGAAAAATATTCATTAGGTAATGAGTAATTATGTAATCAAATTTTCCCATAGGATAACATGGGCCAAGGCTGCCGGCGAGATTAGGTAGTGTCCGCTCTGAAAGCAGCCTCTAGACTCTAGATGTTAAACCGTAATTACCTGCAATTTCCCTCATAGACGTAATACATTTGAATTCTCCTGGGTGTCCCTGTACACGAACCATTTGTTTGATAACCAAAAGTTCAGTGTAGCATCCCTATATGATATACATTTAGAATATAGTGTTTGGACTTTCTACTGCTATTTGTTCTTGAGATATGCTGATAACAAACGGACACACACACACACACACACTGACCAACCTCTAAAAACTTGATTTTCGTACTTGGAGGATTTCAAACGTAGATATAGTAATTTATATAGATCTATCATCCCCATGTTAACGCGCAAAGATTTTTGATGCGGAAAATGTTTTTTGGCATCAGCCATTAGAGAGTTAAAACTCGAAAACAGTAATAGAATAGAATGGTAATGAATTTTGAAACTGCCGAAATATTGCGCGGCTTTTAAGTGCTCTAATAAATATATGAAAAGAAATGGGGTAGGTTCCATAAATAAGTTATATTCAAGTAATTTATGAAAAATATAATTTTTATAATCAGTTGCTGTGTTATTATTATGAGACAATTACTGTTTTCATATTTAATGGAATACTTTTTTTTAATTTTAATATTTTTTAAGATTTTAATATTAGTAAGTAATATGGAATTCTCAAAATTCTTTTAAATTCAGCTAGCAGCCGCGAAAGTTTTAATGTACAACTAGTATGTTTTGGCCACCACAAGACTTTCTTCCATGTATAATCTATACGAATTTACGCAATACAAATAATTTATTGAATTATAATTTATTAAGATTATTTTTCATTATGAATGCAGACGATTTTTATCTCAAAGAAGTATAATAATAATAAATGCCAAAAGAAAAACAGTTTTGTGCAGACATGAGTATACTAGAGTATAGTAAAAAAAAATAAAAAGGAAAGGAAAGGAAAAAGGAAAGAAAGAAAGAAAGAAAAAGGGGTATCTGGAGTTTTTCATTCTCTTTTAGTGCATAAATTTTATTTGCTAAATTACCTATGTGTATTCCCGTATATATTCACTCGGGGAAATACATCCATAAGAGAGTAAAATGGCCATCTTTTCCGAATAAAAAAGGTATCACTTTTCCCCTCTCAATGATCAATCTATGTCTTATTACTATATCTATGATCTCAAAACGTGTAAATTTAACAAAAATTCACTTTCGAAAATTCGACCTAAAAATAATACTTTCTCTACCATATATATGAGTAAGAGAAAGTAAAAAAAAAAAAAAAAAAAAAAAAAGCATTCAAATATAAAGTGCCGCCAAGTTACAGGATGCAAACCTTGTACAGTACGGATATTGTATGAATCTAATATGAAACGTATTAGCAATTAGTATGAAGACCCTATATAATAGGAATATAAATATTAAGTTAGGATACTGAAAATTAAATTAGCTCAAAATTGTAAATAATTCTCAAGAAAGTTTTATTCGAGTTATTCATTTTTTGCAATAGAATTATGACTTATTTTCTTTATAATATTTTGCTTTGTAATAATTAAGGAAGTTAATTTTTTCCCCTTAAAACTACGTATCCTTCGATAAATATTTATAGACATTGGAAAATTCTAATTTAAAATTATAAGTCTACATCAAAATTTGCAAATATGGTACAAGTTAACAATTAACAATTAATTTCCTTTAAAAAGCTTCCAGTTCAGCAAATAAAAACAAAAAACATCCAATAACCCTGTCCTAAAAAAAATGTTACTCAAACACATTGGAAAAATGTAATTGCTTAAATAGAAAATGAAAGAAGAAAATCTCCCATGTAAACGAAAATGAATGAAAAGACAAAATAATTAGATGTTCACCAGATAATTATGAATTTTGTAACAAACCTATCTAGCGTAAATTTGGACCCATTTTTTGAAGGTTTGCTCCACAGGTACGAAAAACGCAAAAAGGCAAGATAAATCATTGTATTCATCTTTTTGTTACCTTTCCTAACTCTTTCTGTTTTAAAATTAGAAGAATTCTTATTTATGGTTGTACAAATTACAGATTTCTAAATAAAATGTGTAGAAATCTGTGTTAAATCACTATGTGAAATCAAAATGTTTAGAACGGATTCCGAACTACTACAAATATTCAGTATTCGAATCCTGACTCCGTTAACAAAAATGCAATCGCCCCGGAAGAGGGGAAGGGGGCTCCTTTTTTTTTTTTTTTTTTTTTTTTTTACTTTCTGCTATATTCAATAGAAGAAAGTATTGGATTTGTAAAAATTTTCGATCTCGGGTTTTTGATGTATTTACACGCTTTGAAAGCTGTAGAACACGATTTGACAATTTTTAGAAAATGTCTGTCTGTCTGTCTGTCAGTCAGTCTGTGTGTGTATGCGTGACAAAATTTTGTGGCAAATGTATCTCTGGAACTACTGCACAGAATTTCATACAAATTGGTATGTAGTTGCACCTTGACATAAATTAGGGCCTATCAACTTTTGGTAAAAATTGTCTTACAGGTTGCGTTGCGATCCCGCTTTTTCTAAATTTTTAACATGGTGATATAGGACAAAATTTTGTATAAATGTGCATAAAGAAAATTGTTTTTTAGTAATCATTATGAAATTTACAAGAATTATTTATAATAGAGATAACCAACTGAGAAAAAAAAAACTGTGTAGGAGCCTCGCCAACCCCCCCCCCTCCTGGGGGGGAAGTCCTTCCTCGAGGGAAGTAAATTTTCATGATGGGTATCTTTCAAAAGAGCTCGCCGATACCTTTAAAACGAATGGTTGAATCATCGATCTGCGATAATTTAAAATAAAGTTATCGATTTTTTTTCATTTTTAATTAAAAAAATTTTTTTTAATGTAATATTGACAATAAAATTGACGTTTTTTGGATATTTAGTGTTATACTACTTCTCTAATATGGAAATCGTCTGCATTATCATGGTAGATAATTTTTTTAATCGATCAATCAATTAACAATAAAATGTACTTAAAACTAGGTACTGAATGATAAAGAAAAACTTTTTAAACAGACAAAAGTCAAAAATGTGCAGCAAATTTTTGAAGTCCAAATATTAAGCACGACTCTTCATTAGACAATATAAAATAAACACGAAGTTCAGCATGAAAGCAGAAACATTGGTGTTTCATGTATGTGTCTTCTCCACCCTCTAGATGTTAATATGGTGGTTTAGGCCGATTTACTACAAGTGGGTTCCTAGTTTATATTCTTGCCAGTTTCGGAGAAAAGTGAGGAAAATTTTGAGTACTTTGGCCGATAAACGCGACCTAGTTTCGCTCCCGGAATCTCTCTGCCAGTGATGCCAGAAGGTCGAAAATTATTTCCCCAAACAGGTCTTTAAATTTCCCCAAATCAGGGGGGTTTTTTCGAAAAAATCCCTAACTTGATTTTTACTATAAAGGGAAAATAAACATTAAAAAAAACAAAATCAAACAGATTTAAGCTCAGATTTTTCCCCAAATGAAAGCAATTTTTGAAAAACATCCCCAAATAACAATAAAACTATTGAAAGTCCCTAGTCGTAGGGATAAATCATTACGTTGCCAACATTGATAGAAAGTTGAAGAACTCCCCAGATTTGTCCCTAAAAATTTTAGAATTCCCCAAAAACGTCCCTACAAACATTTGGTCCCCATAATTGTCCCCAGAATGCTCAAAAATCCCCAAAATGGGGACAAAATTCTCAATCTGGCATCACTGCTCTCGGCACTGGTAACCCACCCGTGGGGCAAATGGAGCCGTATTTAGTTGGGAACACAAATTAGAGTACTTCCTCGAATGCTTAGATTTGAAATTTATAATCAAATGATAAATAGGCTTCAAGGTTAAAGTTTTGATAATTACCTCAAGTACATTTCCTTTTCTTACTTTCCCACAAAAAAATGTTTTCATATCCGAACTTTATAAGTACGCTTAAATATGTGCTTACGCAGTGCTTCTATCAGCTTGGGTCGAACTGTATCATTTGATTGCATAAGTCTACAAAAAAAACTTTGACAATATTTAATTTGATAATTTTAGCTGATACGTATGTTTTAGGATGTGCTGAAACCGAAATTGAAACCAGTTTTTCTCTATCACGCATAGATTTTTGTCAATACAGGGTGTCTACCAACAAAATTTATTTATTTTCAATAATTTCTGGTATGTTTACATCAGTGTTGGGCATAATTGATTTTAAAAAATTTGAATTACAATGAAATTACAATTCTTTTTTTGTCAATCGATTAACAAGTAATTGATTACAAATAAATTGAATTATTACAAATAAATTAAAAAAGTAATTCAATTTATTTGTAATCAATTACTTGTTAATTGATTGACAGTAAAATAATTATAATTGTAATTTAATCGTAATTCAATTGTAATTCAATTGCTTTTTAATCAATTAGGCCCAACACTGGTTTACATGATTAATTATAAAAACACACTATAAAAGTTACCATATAATTATACTGGTGGAAGAGTCATGAAAGAAACTGCGTCGGTAGACATCCTGTATTAACAAAATTCTGCACGTGGTAGAAAAAAACTGGCTTCAGTTTTGGTTTCAGCACATTAAAAAACGTAAAGATCAGCCAAAATTATTAAATCAAAATTTTACACGTAGACTTGTATTATTAGCCTATCCTTTACACAAAGATCAAATTTTCCATCATCCTTGGCGAAGAATATGATACTGATGCCTATTTCTGTTAACAATTTATTTATAAGAAAAGGAGTTTTCCTTTATCTCTTACAGTTTATTTGCTGTTGACCTTAATCCTTTATCTGCCGCATTATGACAGACAAAAAAGTATTTGAAATTTATATATAAGGTAAACGCACCAGTAGTGGACCCTGTAACAGTAGTGGACTTTTTAAATTTTAAACTCGGAAAATAAGCTACCTAAAAATTCTGAAGATTCGAGCAATCTTCAGGAAGGGAGTTATAATTTTTTACTGTTAAACCCTTTAACAAAAAATAATTCCGTCCATTAGTTTTAAAATAATGTTAGTTTAACTAAAAAATTTACACTTTTTGTGATTTTGTCTTTTTCTTCTTATCACTTTGAATAAGGAAATGAAATTTTATTTGCTCGCTCTCTGCTTACTTTTAACTGATATGACTAAATGACTAAATGACTGATATGACTAAAATAAATATGCAGAATTCATTTATTGTGCTACTTTTTAAATCTTGTATTAACACATAGTATTTTTATGGGTCTCCACTACCAGTGCCAAAAACTGTCATCATGACAAATAGCGGACAGCCCTGTCCACTACTCGCTCATGTGACTTTTAATGCTAGATCCAGTAGTGGACACAATTCTGTAATCTAGCAATTCTAGAGTTGAATTTTAAAGCAAAAATTCAAAGGGGTCCACTACTGGGTTTTTAGTGTGTCCACTACTAGCTCATTTTAAACTCTTCAGATTTTTGATTTTTTAAATATATAAATACTACAATTAGCAATTTTCATAATACAGTCGTGTTAAGAAAGAGTTAGTAAGGGTCTAAAATATTAATTATCTTTTGAAACTGTAAAATTTAGGAAATTACACAAAAAATAGCCGGAAAATGTCCTTAAAGTGTCCACTACTGGTGCGTTTACCTTGCATATAGTTACTTAATAATAGTATATTTTAAAAGATATATGCAATAAACATTATGCATATCACCTCTTCATAGTAATAAAGAGGATCGCGTGAGGTGACTCTTCAGTTATACTACTGATAATAGTGATCGAAAATGATATTTGTAATTTGAAAAAGTGTAAAAACGTATTTACTTTTTGTATTCCCTATATTTTTTTCTAAGATTGGTGAGAAATTCTTGAGGTATTTTGGGAATTAATTTTAGCACACGTGTTTTAAAATTTTGCCTATATTTTCGTTTTTTCCAGACAGTCTGGCCCCTTAACCCGCCAATTCGCCAAGTCATTAATACAATTATTTATTGTTTTACATCTGACATAAGTAATCAAACTCTAATTTATAGTCAAAAAACTTTTATTTCTTTTAATAGCGGTCATTTACTTTAGATATTAAATCCTTTAGGCGCCAGACATTCATTAAACCAAATTTATAGAATATTTCCAAATATCAAAATGCTTATTCAATTTAAATGATTAACTTGTTTATTTATTTTTGAATGATCGCGATTACAATTTCCGTTCGTTATTTTTTATGCTTTTAGAGTGACTTACAGCCTAGCGAAATAGGTCCTATAGCGAAATAGAATATCCTTACAGCGAAATATGTCCTATATAGCTCCAAAACAAATGCTGTTGGATCGTTGCAAATTCATATTTATGACTCTCATGTTGTCTAGTTTTACCATAGGTTTTACACCTGCAACTTTGATCTTAACACGAGCTCCCCTTTTAAAGATATCTATGATTTTATGCAATTTTTACTTTCCCAACATAGTACTACATATGTGAGGAAAGAAGTGTAATCATGACAAAAATTGGACATTGAGATTTTCATGTATTAAGCTTACGTTTTAAGTTCATTTCTGCTATTTTTACGGTGATATGTGTATGTGTATGCGTGTGTGTGTGCGTGTGTGTGTGTGTGTGTGTAAGTAAACACGATAGCGTCTACACCCTTTGTTCGATTGAGCTGAAAATCGGTACACTGTAGCATGAACACTATTGATTTTGATTAATCTAGCACTTATAGTTTTTTTACAGAGACACAAATATATATATATATATTCTTTATCATTATAGCCTATGGCATCAAATGTGCGGTAGTGCCTAAGCACTTTATTTAAACAAACTGAAAATTTTATATACATGTTATAGGTCACCGTCACACGAACTGTATAGATTTTTGTGAATCTAGTATTTATTTATGTATTTATTTTATAGTTATTATTATGATTAATATTTTTTTACTAGAGAAAAACAAAAAAAAATTCTTCATCATTACGGCCTATGGGCTCAAATTAATTACCGTGCCATAGTGTCTTAACGCCATATTCAAATAAACTGAAAATTTATATACAGGTTACAGGTTATTGTCCTACAATCTGTATAAATTTTGGCGGGTAGCTATTTAGAGCTACCATTTATAGCTCTGTTTAATATATTATGTGAGAAATGCCTAGCTGGTTATCACCCAGGGTAGCTCAGTGGTAGAGCATCCGCGCGTAAAGCGGAAGGCCCCGGTTCGATTCCCGGCTCTGGTATTTTTCACATAGTTGGTATAAAAATCAGCCTTCCACTCCAAATTATCTAAAATGAATTAAGGTTGATGAATAATGAATTGCAAAAAAAAAAAATCATATTGTTTACACCAGAATTTCCTTTTGGTATTATTTTTACATTAAATACTATTTTCAAATTTCTATGTAATAGGAGAACCTTGAATGATACGTGTTTTGTATTGTACTAGCAGGCAACGC
>OZ005662.1:125911379-125938379 GCA_963930645.1 Salticus scenicus | reverse complement strand
CCGCTTCGCTGGTCCCTATTTTTAAATGAATCACTATAATGAATTCTCATAATTGCATTAATTTTTATCACATGAAAAAAAAGAGAAACAAAATCTGAGTAGGAAAAATGTCGCACCGGGTTCTCACTGCTTTCGGAAAAAATTCCCAAAATGCTCTAACTTTATTTCTATTATTTTCCCACTTCGCCCCCCCCCCCTCCTGTCTATCCTAATAATTTTACAAATTTGAAAATATCCGCAATCGATTTGTAAGTATCAAAAACCTCTATGCACCAGTTTTGCACGATATATCTCTATTTTTATTTTTTTACCGCTCTACTCCCCCCCCTCTCCCAATAATTTTAAAAATTCGAAAATATCCGCAATCGATTTGTAGGTATTGGAAACCTCTATGTACCAATTTTGAATGATCTAACTCTATTTTCTTTTTTTTTGCCCCTCTGCCCCCCCCCCCGTTCCCGGCCCTCCTAATAACTTTACACTTTCGAAAAAATCCCCATTCGACTTGCAGGCCTCTAAAATCTATCTGTACCGATTTTGAACGGCCTAACTGTATTTCTATATGTTTTTGACCATAGCCCCCCCTTCCCGCCCCACCTAATAATTTTAAAAATTCGAAAGTATCCGCAATCGATTTGTAAGTATCGAAAACATCTATATACCAATTTTGAACGATCTAACTCTATTTTTATTTTTTTGCCCCCCTCTCCCCTCCCCCTTTCCCGGCCCTCCTAATAACTTTACACTTTCGAAAATATCCCCATTCGACTTGCAGGCATCTAAAACCTAACTGTACCAATTTTGAACGGCCTAACTGTATTTCTATTTGTTTTTGCCCCATAGCCCCCCTCTTGCCGCCCCCCCCTTGCCGCCCCTCCTAATAATTTTACAAATTCGAAAATATCCGAAATCGATTTGTAGGTATCGAAAACCTCTATATACCAATTTTGAACGATCTAACTCTCTTTTTATTTTTTGCCCTCCCCCTCTCCCCCCCCCCTGCTGCCCCACCTGGGGGCTGAATTTCTAAAATTCCAGAAATTGGTTTTTAGATATTTGTATCAGCTATATTTTAGAGCAAAAACTTCACGCATATCTATTTTTTTGTTTGAGATATATAGGATTATGCGAAATCACGTTTTTACGCATGTGAAATCACGTTCTGCCCCCCCGCCCCCCTTGGGGACCGAATTTTGAAAATTCCAGAAATTGGTTTTTTGACATTTGTATTAGCTATATTTTAAAGCAAAAATTTTACGGATATCTGTTTTTTTGTTTGAGATATGAAGGATTTTGTGAAATCACGTTTTGCCCCCCTCCCCCCCTTGGGGGGCGAATTTTGTAAAATCGCTTCTTAGTGGATGCCTACGTCATAGAAAGAACATTGTCACAAAATTTCATGCTTCTAGGTCCAGGGGTTTGGTCTGGGCGTTGATAGATCACCCCCTCACTCACTAACTCACTCAGGAAGTGTTCTTTTATATATATAGATTTAAAATGCTGATGTGAGTCTGCGGTGCTCTAAATGAAGGCTTTTTTAACTGGATTTTCTTAGGGTATGTTAAATCAGTATTGTGCAGGAGCGCGTTCATAAGTTCAGCTGGTGAATCTACCACTTACGCTTTTTTTACAGAAACACAACAAAAACTTCTTTATCATTATGCCCTATGGGCACAAATTATTTAAAGTGCGATAGGGCTTGAACGACTTATTCGAATGAACTGAAAATTTTTATAAATTTTATAATTAACCGGCGAACAAACTGTTTAGATTTTGATTAATCTAGCGCTTACAGCTTTTGTACAGGGACACAACGAAAAATTCTTTATTATTACGGCGTTCGCGCTCAAATTTGTAAATGCATTATTCGACTGAACTAATTGATTTAAAGTTCTCGTTAACTTATTGAAACCACCTTTAATTACTTAATGTTCGGAAAGTCGAGTTCAGACACTCAAGATATTTTTAATGCGTTAGAAAGAAATTACTCAAATATTTTCATTGCATATTTTTAATTAAAAAGCAAATTTTAGTTTTGAAACTTATTAATAATTTTTTATTTAAAAAAAAAATTATGATCTATATTGAATTTTGCACGAATAGGATAAACATCATTAAAAAAATGGGTTTTTAAATTTACGAATTATTCCTTTCATTAGTTTTCTAATTACAATGACCTTTTTTTTTTCTTATTCACGCAAGGTGTCTATTACGTGTTATTATTTAAATCCGGAAATAAATAAATGCGGAGCTTACTGTTAAAAATGGGAATATGTTAATTTGTTCTTAACATTTTCGCAACCGCTGACGTAGATTCACGTCATTTGAAAATCTGAAACGCTACCAGTGGGCGTTTCTTTTGCAATTTGCACGTTATTTGTTTCTAAAAAATATACACAATATTCATATTTGTACAACCAATATATTATGGATACAAATACTATTGATTAGAGAGAGTATGATTATAATGCATATCCATTTGTAATAAAAGACAAAAACATGCTGTCGCGAAAGTGCTAAATAATAAATGACGTTTTTCAGTTTTCGCCGCTCTTTTCTTCTACTTTTTTTCTTTAAAAAAAAAAAATTCAATTTTTAGAACCCGCCTTTTTTTTTTCACACCAGTCATTTTTTTTAGAGTAATTTTATTTTTATTTAATCGTAACAACATTTGCAGAGAATTACTCTAAAAATAAAGTGGTATAAAAAAAAGGGGCGTTAACAATTGTACGGTTATTAATGAGATTGTTGGCAAGTATGGTTTTAGTGTAGTGTTCGTGAACAGAAGTCCCAACTTTTATAATTTATTCACGAGCATTTTTAGCCCCGCTTCTTTTTCATACCAGAAATTTTGCAAAACAATTTTCTTCTTATTTAATCGTTGTCACATATTAAAGAGAATAGAGAAATAATCTACAAATTTTCTGGTGCAAAAAGAACGCGGGGCTAAAAATGTTTGTGAATAAATTGTAAAAGTTGGGAACTCTTCTCGTGAATCCCATGTTAAATGTAACCTCTTAGGAGAGTAACACATTAAGGCGGGATAAAGTGTTTGAAACAAAATCATATCTTTCCACAATAGATTCCCCCGTAATTCAGTACTAAATTTTTTTCTGATTCATTACTGCTAATTTATTGTTTTAATCTTCTGATCTATATTTTTATATCTGTATATTTCAGGTATAGCTGCCAACATTTTAATTTATTCGAGTGTATTTTTAACCCGCCTTTATTTCATACGATTTACTTTTTATCAGTCTCTTAACCGCATGTTTTTGTCTCGCTGATAGTAAATTACTCTTGTGGGCGTTGCTATTTTAATACTTTCGTGACCGCTGACTTAGATTCACGTCATTTCGAAATATGTAACTCCGCCAGCGGGCGTTCCCTTCGCAATTTGTATATTATTTATTTCTTAAGAATAATCCCACTGTTCATATTTGTACAACCAATGTACTACGGATATAAATACTTTGATTAGAAATTGTATAATTATAATGTATATCCATTTGTATTATAAATGTGAATATAAAAAATTTCGTTATGAAATAATAGAACTTGAGAGTATAACGCCCGAAGGCGGACCGTAATGTCAAAAAGACAAAAACATGCGGTCGCGAAAGTGTTAAGATACATTTTTTTCAGAACAAGGTTTTCTGTATCCATACTTATGTTACAAATGAATATGAATTACAGTTATACCCTTCTTAATTAAGGTATTTGTATCCATATTATTTTAACCCGTTAGTAGTCGCTAGTTGGTCGATTTGCCGCCCATCCTTCAGTTTTTCCAGATTTTTTTTATTCAATAGCCACCAAAAAATTTTAGAAGTGTCATTTGATATACATAAAACGCGAATAAAATCGATTTAACCTCGATCACATCACATCTTAAAATTATTGGTGGCAGTCAAATAAAAAATTCGCAATCAGTAATAGGTGGCACTGTCGATAGCGACTACTGACGGGTTAATTGTTAAATATGAATATTGGGAATATTGTTAAGAAATCTAGTAACATACAAATAGCAAAAGAAACTCCAATTGACGTAGTTATATATTTCCATATGAAGTCAATAAGTGTACGTCAGCGGACGCGAAAGTGTTAACAAAGTTGCCAACATTTTAATCTATTTCGTAGATTTTGTAGCCCGTCTTTATTCCATACCCCTATTTTTTTTTTTTTTTTTTTTTTTTTTAGAGTAATTTTTTCCGATTGAATTTAATGCAAAATATTCTAAGGATAAAGTGATGCGAATTAAAGGCGGGACTAAAAATTCACCGGAATAAAGTGCCCTTCGCAGTTAAGGTGTTAAGAGCATACTTGCCAACCATCTCATTAATAACCGTACAATTGTTAACGCCCCCTGAAAAACGCCCCTTTTCTCACACCAATATATTTTTAGAGTAATTCTCTTCAAATGTTGTTAAGATTAAATAAGACTAAAATTACTCTAAAAAGTTATTGGTGTGAAAAGAAAGGCGGGCACTAAAAATTGTACGGTTCATAATGAGATGGTTGGCAAGTATGTAAGAGTAATCTTTCTTGGTTTGCAGAAGTTATACATTGGAGGAAAAAGTAATTTAAATAAAGTGGTGTGCAATAAAGACGGGGCTAAAAATTTTCCAGTATAAAGTAAAATGTTGTCGGTTATGGTGTTAAGAGTAATCTTTTCTTGTTTTACAGAAGTTATATATTAAATTAAATAAGGTACTTGCCAACATCCTAATCAACATTGCGTAGTATTGTTAGACCCGCCTTCTTTTTCACACTAGTAATTTTTTTAGAGTATTTCTCAGCTTATTTAATCGCAATTGCATTTGAAGAATATTGATCTAAAATTTATAGGTGTGAAAAAAAAATGGCGAGACTAACAACACTACGGAATATAAATTGGGATGTTGGCAATTATGTAATTATGAACAGGAAGATTTTTAGTAAATGCCCTTTTTTCCACACCAGTATATTTTTTGAGTGTTTCTCTTCATATTTATTCGTAATTAATTTTGGAGAAAATTACTCTAAACATATACTGGTGTGAGAAAAGGGGCGTGTACTAAAAACCTTCCGGTACATAATTAGTATGTTGGCAAGTATGAAATAGACGCGGGGCAAAAAAAAATTTCGAAATGAATTAAAAAGTTGGCAGCTATGAATGAAGGATTCGTGTGCTTCAAATTAAATGTAACTTTTTAAAGAAACGCTTAAATGTAGGGCTTACGGTTCAAAATAGAGTTATAGTCAACGACAATGTAATTTCTTCAGGTAACGTCATCATTCGTAATGTACCGTAATTTTCTGTGTATAATCCGCAGGTCAGATAATTCAGTTTTCCACCGGAAATTTTAATTGACAAATATAGTTATGTTTGTGGGAGTTGTTCTCTCCTTGAAGTCTTAGAAAATAAAGATTTTTCTGTTAAAGAAAATTACTGGTGGCGAAATGACATATCTTACCTGCGGATTATACCCCGAAATATACGGTATGCTTGGTTTCGCTTTTTCTTAAGCCGAAGTTCTGCCCATTGCTTCTTACTTATTAAATTCTCATACATATAAAGAGTAGGGTTGCCAATATTTTAACCTATTCAAGCGGACCATTTTTAGCCCGCTTTTATTTCGCTTCGCTTTTATTGTGAGATTTTTTTTTTTTTTTTTTTCAATCGTAGTTATATATTGGAGAAAAGTTTTCTATAAATAAAGTGGTGTGAAATAAAGGCGGGGTTAAAATGTTCCAGAATAAATTGAATGTTGGGAACCCTGAAAGAGCTATCTTATTTTTGCTTTATTTTTTTACACAGTACATTACGGCACTTTTAACTTACTGCATGGATTAGATTAGAGATTGTACCTTTCCTTCATCATAGTAGCACATTTCGGTTTATTGTTTTTACGTCTTTTTGCACATAAAGATTTAAAAAAAAAATTCTATAAAACTGTCAATACTTTCACTATTGTCATGAAATTTATATACAATACAAGCACACAGATGTCTACATTTTAATTTATTCCGGAATATTTTTAGCCTCGCCTTTATTCCATGCCACTTACATTTTAAAAGTATTTTTTTTTTTTCCTTAACCCATATTGGACCACTCATTAAACGAATCATTAGAAAAATCTAATTTTTTAAAAACATGGTCAGTATAAGATACTTACACATATAAAAAAGAAAAAATTAAAAAATTATAATAATTTTACAAAATTTTTTATTTTGTTTGTTAGTCCAAAAAACAGTCTCTACACAGTCCAAAAGTGAGCATTTTGCAAATTGTAAAGATATTTACGAATGGAAGTCCAAAAAACAATCTCTACATCCAACATTGCACATGTTGCAAATTGTAACAGGTTTTTTATTGCATGATTTCAGTTGACATCGTCTTTGACGACCATTTGGATTTTTCACTAGCACATGCTCACTATTTAGCAGAAGAAGTTCTTTTATTCTGCAGCATTAATATTTTTTTCAAATTCCATTTTTCACAGTAATTTAATTAATTTAGTCTATTTCTAAAAATTTATGTCAAGTTTTTTGCAGATTTTAAATGTTTCTTTTACATTATTGACATTTAATTCAACTGTCCTATAAATAGGACGGCGGTCCAATATGGGTTAACCCGTTAGTAGTCGCTAGTTGGTCGATTTGCCACCCACCCTGCAGTGTTGCCAGATTTTTTTATTCAATAGCCACCAAAAATTTTTAGAAGTGGCATTTGATACACATAAAACGCGAATAAAATCGAAGACACGTCGATCGCATCACTTCTTAAAATTATTGGTGAGAGTTAAATAAAAAGTGTCCAATCTTTAATAGGTGGCGCTGTGTATAGCGACTACTAACGGATTTAAAAAAGCCTTTTTAACTTTTCATCTATTGCACTATTTTCAAGAGGAAAAATATTTTAAATTAAAAAGTATTAAAAATATTACATTCAAACTTTATTTATATCCCTTATAATCGTCTTTATGTTCTATAGTATTTAAATAATCTAATTCGCAGCCTCGTAAGTGATTTTTCCTACTGAAATATTGCTTTTATTTCATGTTTTCTGCCATGTAATATTTCAAAACGATGATCAGTTTATGTATTTTTGAAACCGAATGATAAACTTTCAGAATTTAATAAATATTTATACTCATATTACTTAACGTCAGATTAAGTTTAACATAGATTATCCTATATGGGTCCCTGTCACTAAAGGACAGTTTTTCTTGCTCTCCTAAAAAAAAAAAAAAAAGATGAAATTTTATCTATAACAGAATTTAATTTAGTACGACAGGACTACTTACATTTGTATCTGTACACCCTTCAAATATAATATATATATATATATATAAAAGAAAACACTAGTCTAAATAATCAGGAAATATTCAGCCGAAACACTTTAGCTCTGTGGTCAGAATACGCAACTACGAACCCGAAGGTTGTGAGTTCGATACTCACCAATAAGAAGTGCAATATAAAAATGAAAATCTTATACGGATTTCACAAAATATTTTAAGATAGAGTAAGAAATTAAATGGTAAAACTGTATATTGGCAGGCATTTCCGAAGTGGAACACTATAAATTGATAACGATGCAAAATGCCAGATTGAAAGAAATAGTCCTGTCGTACTAATAGCTTGAACAACTCGATTATCTAAAAGTAACTCGGGAAAACCCACTCTGGCGATTATTTTCTCTCGGTTGACAGTGTAAACCTTATGTGCGTAATTAAATAAATATAATAAACCTTTAACACACTTCATGCTTAGTCAGAATATTTTCGGCTGGGCGCCCAGCTCATCGATGTAACAAAAAGAAAATTAAAACCAGAATTAAAGAGCATAAAAATGATATAAAAACTATGAAAATCAATACAGCGTTAGCCAAAACATTCAATAATGAAGAAATTAAAATAAATTTTGAACAAACTAAACAATTCGCGAATTATAATAATTACAATTATGCAATGTATAGAGAAGCCATCGAAATAGTGACAACCCCGGATGTGTGCAACGACAGCGGCGCAACGGCACCTGACCGAATGTGGCGCCGACTTATGAAAGCAACAATAAAAGACCACCATTCTAGGAGCTCCAACACAGATGAAGTCGTTGGGAAGAGTTGGGCTCCCAGCCGAAAATATTCCGACTAAGTATAAAGTATGTTAAAGGTTTATTATATTTATTTAATTACCGCCACTTTAGAATGTAGAAAAAGAGGGGGAAAAAAGGCTAAAAACCCCATAGGAATAGCATGGAAAGAAAAGCAAAAAAACTCACAATGTCAAGTGTGTTAAAAAAAAAAAAAAAAAAAAAAAAATTCACACCGGAAGTAATAAGGGGACAAAGTTGACTAGAAAAACACATTGAAACAGGGTTGCCAACTCCAAAAAACTTAAGCCCCTAAATTCGAGTTGAAAATCCCCTAAAAGTCCCTAAATCTTTAGGGAAAATCCCCTAAAAAAGTCCACAAATTTTTAGTTCAAAAATTCAAGAGAACAGTTTTCTGTTTTTGGGAATCTGCTTCCAACAATCAAAAAATGCAAGTTTTTTTTTTTTTCCAAACTTTGATTCGGAAACCTCGTGATATGAAATATGTGAATTTGTATTAATATTTTATGGCGAGCTTTTATTTTAAACATGCGAAATACGCTTGTAGAGGCGTGAAAAATTTCTCTGTATGTATGGAAAATCTAAAGACATACTAATAACTCCGCTTAAATCGAAAAAAAACATGTGAAAATAAAAATGCAGAAATAATTTATTAACTTATTCATTTTACTTAGATAGTAGACATTTTTAAATTAAGCCATTTTAGTTAGATATTAGAAAAGTAGTTCGACATTTAAATTTTAAATCATTATGACAAAATGAAAAAAGTTGCACACATTACATTAAAAATCATTACGCATATAATTTAAAACATTATCGATCGGGTTTCACTTTGTAGTTTAAAAATTTTGTCCCTCAATGTAAGAAGTTAAGTTACGCATATGAAGCTGTAAACGTATTTTATTTTAAATACTTAATTTCATAATCTTAACAAATGTAAAAAAAAATATTTTGATTATACGTATAATACAGTCGAGCTCAAAACGAGAATATGGGATGCGAAAGAGATATAAAACACACAAATTCAGAACTAAAAATACACGCAGTGCAGTGAATCAAAGTAAATACTGAACAGGTGATATATATGAATACATTTAATCATGGCGATCAAATTAATTATACGGATTTATTTTTTATAGCTACAAATTGAAAACAGACTTATCAAAACACATCGACATAAATTGCAAAATAGTTTTATTTTATTTATTTATTTTTAAGCAGTGAAAAATAAATAAATAAAAACATTAAAACCCTAAGCCTATTTTTGTTTAAGTAATAGATATAAAATTTTGCACAAAACATAATTTAATTTGGTACAACAGGACTTATTTTAAACTATTCTTCCATATAAAGGTATGCTGTAACTGTGTTTCATTCCCTAGCATCGGTTATTGTATTGTACTATTCATTTCTGAAAATTTTTTTGGTACAGCTTTAGCATAGGACCCCCTTGATGGCTCCTAAATTTTTGTTATTATTTTGGCAATGAACTAGAATGGTCATCGTAATTGCATTTGTAAAAATCTTGGCGAGAAACATGCGAGCTACTTCGGGGAGAAATTTAAATTTCGTCGAGAAATGTTATATTAAAACTATTCCATTACTTTAGCATGATTTTTCTCAATTTTATTTTAATTAGAAAAAAAAAAAAGAAAAAGAAAGAAAATGTTTCCACATTTATTTATTTTTCGACATGAAAAGAAATATATCTATTAATTCATTTCTTTTTGCAAACAATTCTTTTTTTTTTCTATCTTTTGTACCAATTATCCAACTGAACTAAAAAATACGATGTTTGCTAGATTTTGTCCTGATTAATAAGTATACCAATATCTGACAAAATCTAATAATACGGACTAAAAATCCAGACAGATACAATGACAAACAATCAGCTTTATATATTAAAAACAAAACTCCTACATTCATGCAAGGTGATGCATAAAAACTGGTAACGGCGCTGTCTGAAAGAAATATAGTACGATATGTCGTTATGGGGGAAAAAAAGAAAAGCTTAAAAATCTAGAAATCCTTAGAATGAGACTTGTCCGAGAAATCTCACTTAAAGGATATGTGTGACGAGGTTTCTGTTTCTAGCAGACGAAAACGGATCACCCTGTCCATGTTCCATTTACTATTAGAATTAATTCAGTACTCTAAATATCCAAAGTAGTTATTTAGTTATTGCAGGGAAAGTAAAACACAGAAAAAAATAAAATCAGCGTAATTTTGAAGTCTCCAGAAGATCCCAGCATAATTTTGAAAGTCCCCAAAAAAGCCCCTAAAAATATTTAGCCCCTAAAAAAGTCCCCATCGTCCCAAAAAGTCCCTAAATTTAGGGGCTAAGTCCCCAAGTTGGCAACCCGGATTGAACAGCGGGAACCGGGCGGGCTGGGGCATGGGTCCTATCGTCCAGGATTAATACGACTCGCCTAGTACTTCGTTAAAATTTAGTCTTATGTGCGTATGCGAGTAATTCTTTAGATTACTTTCTTTGGAATGATATCATATATCTTGAACGGATGCGTGAGGGATTCTTTTTTTTTTTTTTTTTTTTTTTTTTTTTCGATTATTTCGAGTAATATCATACCCCCGTGTAAACTTGCGCTAGTGAATTTCTCGATTGTGATTGCTTGAAAGTCAGGATTTACTGGTTTACTTTTCTTAATTACTTGTTGCGTGTTACTCCTTGCTTATGATAATGAGTGAATCCCTCGTTCGGCTGCGATTCACATTGATTTTTCTTTTCTTTTTCTTTTTGTTCGTTTTTAATGGTGAGTAGTTTTTGAATCATTATTTCTGAAAATAAGCGTTGTTTTGATTTATTAATATCTCTGTTTCTTACTTAATAAATTAGTACAATTTTTTTTTAATGAATTTGTGTTAAGGAGGAAAAAATAAAGTGAAGTACTCGTAATTTTGCCATTGTATTAAAATACATATATGAATCATTCAAATTTATTCAGATTTATGAATTTCAGGGTTGAAATTACTTCGCATAATAAATTTTATTTTATCAGAATGTAAACATGAATACATTGCTAAAATAATTTTACTTATTATGGTCAGGGGCGCGCCAGCATTGTCAGGCGCCTGTGTGCACAGTTTCACTTGACGCCCTATATTACCTTTTTTTAAAAAAAAATCATTTTATAAAAAGTTATCATTCAGCAAGTCAATTGAATCTCAAACCTTAAAAGTAATAAGTTTATTGAGTGGCTAATGAAAAGAAAAACGTATCAAATAAAATGAAATTTAAAAAGGAACAAATAAAAAGTGCATCTTGTAGAAAGAAAAAAAATCTTATACGGTGATTTCCAGTAGCACAAGGTACAATTGTGAAGGCAAATAGAGGAAACTAAAATAGCAGGCATGGAACACGAACACAGAATTGATACCACTATCAATACAATAAAATTTTCTACTTCTTAAATCAACGATATTATAGGTAGAAAGAATTTCTTCAACAAATACCGGTATAAGTTCTGCGCATCCTGTTCCATACCTAGTTTTTGTTCCATCCCTGAAATAGGCAGATTTAGTGTGAATGTGGGTGCATAAATGCCGCGTTGAGGCATCACAATAGATGATTTAGATGAGAGCTGTAAATGTAAATGTTTCTATTTGTTTGGGTCTAATTTTTAAGTAAATATTTAAACACAAAAACTAGTAAACTAAACGTTCCCACACTTCATTACACCTTTTGTGAGTATTACGTATATCATACTGATCCAAAATATCCGTCTCTATCCATATTGTTACCAAAATGTCGATTTTCTTGCATGGAAAATTAATTGTAAAGAAACAAGCAGTTTCTTGTCGACAAATACACTTTATCCCCTTAACGCGCGGTGACCTCGCTGCGAGGACGCAAAATTTAAGATCCAGCTGCAAAAATTCATCCCGGAAATATTTTAGCAAAAATTTACGTTTATATCATTGTAGAAAAGGCCAGTTTTTTTAACCTGAAAATTTAAATTTCTTTTAGTTTAAATTAGCTCAGGAATTCCGGTGGCAGTATAATTTAAATGATCTGAATTGTTTTGCGCCGCAAAGGGTTATTCAAGGATTCTTCTCGAAAAAAACCCAGTAAATTATCGTACTCAAATTCATTCCTCAAAAAGTCATAAAACAAAATTAAAAACACCACATAGTGGAATATCACTCATTTAAGAACAAATATAAACCATTTAAACCGAAACGAACGTTCAGAACAAATATCCGAATACAGCTGATCTCTTTGGGAGTGTAACTTCTGTTTTTATAATTTTTGTCGTGATTTGGAGAACTTTCAAAGTTGTTCTGCTCCAGAAACCTATTGATGAATCCTGAAAATTCCAGAACTCGGCTCTTTTTGAAGATAGAGCTTCTAAATTTTGGAAACACTAAATTATTACTTCTCCCAGAGTTTGGTCGCCATGTCACCAAATTCGTCGCTAAGTTGCCAAGTCTGTCAATCTTCTCCCGCCCCACTCTCGTTAAAACTGAA
Source organism: Salticus scenicus (assembly GCA_963930645.1). Lineage (NCBI taxonomy): Eukaryota > Metazoa > Arthropoda > Arachnida > Araneae > Salticidae > Salticus > Salticus scenicus. Next base: position 125,925,796 of record OZ005662.1, on the reverse strand, counting down.
TGAACTGCTCCTTATTCGCACTTTAATTGTAAATCTGCTTTTGTTGCAAGAACACCTTTGATTTAGGAAAGTGGTTTAACTCTTTACAATACTATAATGATTTTTTTTTTTTAATTAGTCGTACTATTGTAGTATGTTTGCACATATAAATTAGTTTAACATTTTGTACTAGTACAGATAAAATGAATTTATAAGTATATAAAATTAGAAATGATAATAATAATAATAAAATTCAGTAGTGAATACTGTTTTACTGAATTTCGTTGTTCAAAACTCTCGAAATACTATTGAGATGAAATTAATGTATGACTATCGATAGTGACAAGATTTGATTTGGTTAATTATAGAAGATTTTTTTTTTTTTTTTTAAGGAACAAATAAATTTATAAATACATAAAATAGGAGCATGTAATAAATATTACTTAGAAAATATAGTTAAAAAAACACTTAACGGGGAAAACAAAACATCTAATGAAAGAAATTAAATTTTGCCTATTTTATTACCATGTTTTTATTAACTCGCTCTCTTGTTTGTTTGTTCGGTACAAATCATGCAATCAATTTTAAACTAATTTCCCGACTAGCTAGACATTTGAAAATTTTAGGATAGCTCAGAACACGATAACAACGCAATACCTCGAAGCCCGATTTTCAAATTTTTGATTAGTTTCTTTTAATTAATTAAAATATGAAAATAATAACCTCCTAACAGCTTTAAAATTAACCATTTAATTATAAGCTATAATTTAATTGTTGCAAAAATATTTTACGAGTTCCTTTTCTTTCGACATAAAAATAAATACATTTAATTAAGCGTGACCATTAAAAATATATATAAAGTTAAATTAGGCATCTCACAAAAATTGACGTCATTATAACCTTAAAAAATTTCTACATATTGATAAAGTGCTAATGCAGTTCATGATGCCAATATATATTGTTCTAAAAAGATTACTCTGGGGGTCACCGAAGTGGGAGAGCCATCAATTCCGTGGAGGATCAAAATTGTGATGGCATGTCTCCAGACCACCTCTAGGGGTGAGTCACAGATCGTCACCAATTGCCCATTCCGCAACACTGGTGCTACGTAAAACCCAACCAATCAATCTAAAAGGATTATTATTTTATTTTTAAAACCAACTTTTTTTTTATATCGCTTTCTCGTTTGTCCAGTACAAATCTTGCAATAAATTTTTAGCGAACTTTCCGACTAGCTAGACATTTGAAACATTTAGAATAGCTCAGAATACGATGACAATGCGTTTGTAATTATTCGTGTAATGTGTCAAGTTTATATGATTCAACAGAAAATTTTAAAACGTGGTATACAAAAAGTTTTTTCTTTTATCTTATAATTATTCATTATCTAAACTTTTTATGTAATTCGTATGTAAATTTACGCGTTTTTCCATATAGTAGTAAGCTACAAAAATCCTTTAAGCTATTTTTCCGTGACGTTTGTACGTTGCACTTTGCACTGTTGCACAGATATAAATTTATAAGTAAAATAAGAATACACAGTAAAAATTATTAAGTTTTAAAGTAGATTATATGATTATTTAAACAGATAATATTATTTAGTGAAATGTAATTAATTTACATGATTTTTTTTTTTTTTTTCAATTCTGGAATAATACGTATCCATTTGATCCAAAATATCTTATACTATCCATGTATTTGCAAAATATAAAAATCTGTCTGATACCGTTGTGGAGTGTAAGTATTTTTTTATCATTTTGAATTTAGAAAACGACTGTTCCATTGATGCTACTGGTAATTATGACAAAACAATCTCAAAAACAATCAATCTACACATAATATTTATTCTTGCTGATATAATTTGGGGTAAGCTGACGCTTGGAAACGTGTTTGTGGCCTCAAGGAAGGAAAGGGGGGATTTCGTAAAATCCCGTTACAATAGGTATCGGGTGTCGAATACTTAGAAACAATTTACGCACCAAAATACGTACCACAGTTCCCTTAGATTTTAGACGACAAATTTAGCACTAAAAGAAGGTGGGGGGGGGGGGGGGAAGGGGAGTGTCTCAAATTTACCTCCTCTTTACGCATCCTCCCCCAAAACGAAATTTACAAAAAAACAAAAATGAGTTTTGGAAATATCCTAAAGAAGACGCATACCTGTTTTCAACATATTTGTACAATTTTTAGTAGAATTCTTTTGGTAGAATCCGGAGTTGACGATATTTTCCCCAAAATCGATTTCCCCCCCCCCCCCCAACCCACCCACCCACCCTTAAAAATCGAAAATTACGAAGTTGCAGAGTTTTATTTTATTTATTTTTTATACTCAAGTCTAATCTCCCCATATGCAATTTCCTCACCGTAAAGTAACTAGGAGCCGCGTTATGCTTAGTAAAGTGTTTTTTGCTTCCTTTCTTCTTTGAAAAGGGTGAGGGGGAATTTCGTAAAATCCCGTTAGTATAGGCATCGGATGCATCTAAACAATATAAGCAAAAAATTCGTGACCGGTGCTTCCATAAATTTTCCAGGACTAATTTAACACTAAAAGAGCGATCACGAATTTGATCCCTCGTAAACTCCCAAAGTCGAAAATCACAAACACCAAAAAAGGGCTTTTGGAAATACCCTAAAGAACATGCATGGCTGTTTTCAACATTTTTGTACCATTTTTGGTAAGTTTCTTCTCAAAAATCTGTAATTTACGAAATTTCCCCCCGAAAATCAATTTTCTCTCCCCCCCCCCCTTTAAAAATAAAAAAATTCCAAATTGTAGGCAATGATTATTATTATTATTTATTTATTTTTGTACTCAAATCTAGACTCCTCATGTGCAGTTCTTAAGTAGTTTAAGCCAAGTTATGCATACGAAACGTGTTTTTATTTACTGCCCCCCCCCCCTCCAAGGCGGGAATTTACAAAAGTTGATAGATATGATTTTAAGTTAGGTAATTCCTGCCAAGTGTCGTTGAATTCTGTCCAGCTGTTCCCATGTGATGCCCGGAGAAAAATGTTATAGACATGCAGACACAACGACCGCACAATCACACACAGAAATTATTCTGAAATCAACTTTGGCTTTCACGATGTGCGAAATTTGAAGATTTTATAGACAAAAGTCTGATTTAAATAATATTAGATGTTACACCAATAATGAAGAGGGGAAAAACTACTCTAAATAAAATCTCCGGTTCTATTAAATCTTTATTTTTTGCAATTGAATTATATTGTCTTTTTATTATCCTAGGTGGCCTTTTTCTGGTAAAAAAAAGGGGGGGGGGAGATTAAGGCGTCCTTTTGAATTTCAATAGAATGCTTTCATATGTTAAAAAAGTCAAAGAAAATTTTGCTGAAGGTAAGCACATCTTTACAAATTTATTCCACTTTTATCGTACCCTTTCACAAAAAAAAAAAAAAAAAAAAAAAAAACTAAACTCTTTGAACACAAGTTTTACCAGTATATTTTTCAAAGTACTTCATTTAGCAACACTTGTCGCAGGGCTTCAGACCGGCATTATGAAATCAGATTTTTTTTTTTTTTTTCAAATAATTTATCTTCGGCTGGCGCCTTTCTTTAGCTGGCGCCTGTGTGCGCCGCACACTTCGCACACCGGGTCGGCGCGCCCCTGATTATGGTATTAGGAACAATAATTAGGAACAAACACTTAAGCTACACTTATGTTATGACAATAAATTTTAAGCTTATTCGACTATTAAAAATAATCCGACATTTTCTATCCGTAACCCTTTGCGGTGCAGGGTAATTCGTCTCATTTAAATTATACTACCAACGGAATTTACGAACAAAATTAAAATAAAAGAATATTTAAATTTTCATGTTAAAAAAACAGGACTGCCAACCATCTCATTAATAAGCGTACACTTGTTAACACCCCTTGAAAATACGCCCCTTTTCCCACACCACTTTATATTTAGAGCAATTCTCTCCAAATAGTGTTACGACTAAATAAGAATGAAATTACTCTAAAGAATTACTGGTGTACAAAAAAAGGCGGTGACTAAAAGTACTACGCTTCATAATGAGATGGTTGGCAAGCATGAAAAAAGAAAGACGTTTTCTGCACTGTTATAAATGTAAATTTTTGCTAAAAAAATTCCGGGATGAGTTGTTGCACTTGAGAATTAAAATTAGGTGTTCCATCAGCAGGAACACTGCGACTTGAAAGGGTTAACACTTTCGCGACCGCATGTTTTTTTTTTTTTTTTTTTTTTTTTTTTTTACAGTAAGGTCCACTTGTGGGCGTTATTCTCCCAAGTTACAATATTTCAGAAATTTTTTTGTATTCACATTTATAATACAAATGGCTGTACATTATAATTATACTCTTTCCAATCGAAGTATCTGTATTTATATTATATTGATTATACAAATTTGAATATTGGGTATATTCTTAGGAAATAAATAACATACACACTGCGAAGAAAACGCCCATTGGCGTAGTAACAGATTTTCAAACGACGTGAATCGTCACCCGCTGTTGTGAAAGGGTTAATAGAGATTATTGCAGACTTGCGTCTGCTTTTGAAATAGCTTAGCAGCAAGTGCACGAATTAGCTAACTAACGAGACACAGTTTTTTATAAAATAATAATGTTAAAAATATTCTGGTGTTAGCAAACTTTTTTTAAATTAAATGTCTCGTATTTAAACGAGTATTACAAGATAACACGTATGCAGGAATCGTACTCTTCGCCCTTTTTTGAAGATACTCTAATGGCTATATCACACGAGAGATTTTCGCTCAACTTTTTACTAAACACAACATTATACCCAACACACTCAGCCTGATCTTGTCCAAGCAACTTTTCGGATGATCATTTTTTCTAAAGCCGTATAGAAAAAGCTGACTGTGTTGAGCGTGCTCATCAAAATTGACCAATAGGAGGAATGGGCGGGATTTTTTCCTGGAATACCTTTAGAGAAGGGAATAAATACATGACGCTATTAGTTCGGGGGAACCCTACGGACAGCTGATCGATTTTTCGACGTCTTCAGACAAAAAGAAAATTTCTCTAAAAATAGTGATTATGGATTGAGTTCACAATGAAAAAATAGCGAAATTGATTGAAAATTAGTTATTTTAGAGAAAAGTAATAATTTATTAAATTCAGGGTCAGCCCTGTGGTGAAAATTTGTAATTTGAGACCTTGCGATCTTCAAACGGTTAATTAAAAATTCTATTTAAAAAAAAAAAAAAAAGAAATATAATATAACTGCATTTAAAGCCGGATATTTTTATAAAGCTAGATTAACACTTATCTCTTCTTGAAACCACGTTTTACCAAATACGTAAATACTATAATCAGAGTTGCCAACTTTTATAATTTATTCCGGAGAATTTTCAGCCCAACCTTTTCCTCGTAACAGTATTTTTTGTAAAATATTTCTGTCCAATACATGACAATGACTAAAGAAAAAGAAAATTATTCTTTAAATTTAATGGCACAGCCCCCCCCCCTTTTTTTTTTTTTCCTGATTCTTCCACCAATATTTTTCTTTCGGAATTTTTAATAGTATGTCTGCACCATTAATCAAGTAAAAATTGTCATATGAATATTTTGGTAGAAGAATCAGGGAGAAAAAAAGGCGAGTCTGTAACCACCCTGTGGTGTGTATATATATATATATAAGGGGAGGGGATAATAATGCCCCGGAATAGATTATAAAAGTTGGGAATTCTGGCTATAATTATAATTGCCGTAGTATACAGTGGTATAGTACTTAGTTTTAAATATCTATTAGCTTTCTCTCTACTCTTGTACTAGAATAATTTTTAAATATCGCAAAAATATTTAAGAGGAAAATATATATATATATATATATGTCTTTTAAATCTTCTAGACATCCATACAGACTTATTACAGACCCAGAGATGCCAACTGTTATAATATATTTCGGAGCATTATTAACCCCACCCATTTTTCACACCAATAATTTTATAGAATAATTTTTTCCTTATTTAATAGTTTTCACATACTGTAAAAAAATATTCCACAAAGCTTCTAATGTGGAAAAGAAGGTGGTGCTAAGAATGCTCCGGAATAAATTACAAAAGTTGGCAACTCTTCAGACCCGCCTTTCTTCCCCCTTGATTCTTCCACCAGAATATTAATATGATAGTTTTTACTTAAAAACTGGTGCAAACATACTATTAAAAATTCCGAAATAAAAATATCGATGGAAGATTCAGTGGAAAATTATGGTCTGTGACCACCCTGCCATGTCTGTAACATTTTAATCTATTCCGGAGTATTTTTAGCCCCAACTTCTTTTTGCACTACTTTATTTAAAGAAATTTTTTTCTCCAATATATACCAATATATAACTTCGATAAAATAAGAATAAATTACTCTTTAAAAATAGGTAGTATGAAATAAAGGAGAGGCTATAAATACTCCGGAATAAACTAAAATGTTGGCAGAAATGGAAACATGATAAATTCGATACTATTTTAACTTTTTATTTCCTTTTTTGTAAACTTATGATAGATATATTTAAATTATAACACTGATAACAAAACCTATATTTCAAAATTACCAGGTTTAGTAGTTCTAGTGTGTTTTTATGTAAATCACTTGTGCATTCTTTAAGAAAAGGTTCAATAAATATTTTATCAATAAAAGCAATACATATACAGGGAAATTTCTTATTGTACTAACAAATTCATAGATGTAACAGAAGAGCTCATCTGGAGCATTAATCAGTCTATGAACTCTGGCTTATGTAAACTGTTTTCAAGTTAACTGTGAGTTGAATAAAAAAGCTAAAAAAAACTTAGTTCCTCATCTCTGAATTTTCTAAACATGGTGTAGAAAAATCAAGCACATGTTTAGAAAAAGCAGTAGAAATCATACTAAGTGACATCAATTGTGTAAAAATATGTAGATTTAATGACGAGTTATAAGCGATATAATAGTCAAACGAAATTCAAAATCAAATATCCGCCAAAATATTTTACATTCATTATCCCGCAAGAAAACCACTCTAGCTACAATATATGAAATTTATTAAAAATTAGTCCATTCAGAGCCTCCTTAAGCCTAGCGAGTCGCTCGAAAACTTGGCAACAGTACAAGAAGAACATAGCCAGTAGATGGCGCTTGATACCGTGTCGTAAAGTTCTGTTTATTTCCCGCGATTCAATTGACTTTCAATTGAGTTCTTCATGGTTTATGTTTTATTAATTTAATAAATGTGAGAGGTTTTTTTTTTTTTTTTTTTTTTTTTTTTTTTTTTATGGTGTATTGCGTCGTTCCATTTTGTAAATCGGACAGTCGCCGTCAAATTATAAGATTTCAAATATAAGTTTTCAAATGACCTGCAAATATTTCAACACAAGGTATGTAAACTGTATAAGTAATTAATGCAAAATTACCAACCCTCCGGATTTTTGAATATCAATAATATTTTTCACAAAAAACATTATTTTTATTTATTATCGTAAATTCTATGATTAAGACGAAGATAAATTTAAAAGAATTTATGATATAAAAATTCGAAGGGTTGACACCTCTGTTAGTAAGTTAGATTTAACAAGTAAAATAGTTATGCTTATTACAAAATGAAATGAAATTTTTATTTATTGATGTAGGAATACAGAAAAATAACTTGTTCTTAGTTACTTTGAAGTAACTCTATATTGGAGTATTTTATAGTTTTATTCATAAATTACATTAGTAACTTATGAATGAAACTATAAAATACTCCAATATAAGGAACAAGATTGATTTATATTTTTTAATACCACTGTTTTTTAAAGACTTGTGTAAATGCGTATAAAAATTTGATTATTTCAGTTAAATCGAAACAAAAGTGTTGGGAATCTTGAAAAGAAAAAATAGAAAAATTGTATTTCTACTTTTGTTCTTTTTAAAAATATTAAGTTTTAAGATTCATAACATTACTTTTATTAACCTTTTACCACGCAAATGGAATATAGAATTAAAAATTCATGTAAAAATTAAATATCATGATTACTGATTTGAAAAATTATCAGATATGACTGAAAGATGACTTGATTTTTTGAAATAGAAATTCTCCACATCCATACACTCACATACACACACGCACACATATACTGGCTAATTGCCAAAAACTACTTTCTTTGGACTCATGAGACCTTAAAAATATAAATCAGGGGAAAACATTTTTGGACCGAACACAATACTTTCATTATGTACGGTAGTAGGGTAATGGAAGTAAAAATATTTCAAGGATGTTATTAATTTGTCCTTTAATTTGCCAATCTTTATCAAATTTTTCAAATTGAAACCTAATACGAGTTTTAAAATACAATTGTGAATTTCCTGCATTTGTTTGTTTTTGAGTTATTCTGATAATAAATATGCATATAAATCAATTACTAAAAGAAAAAAAAAAAAAAAAAGTTTTTTGTATTCAGGGTAGTATTCCAAAACGTGACTTTATTCAAAAACGTGAGTTGAAAATAGAACTTCAAAAAAATACTTTGTTTACATTATAGGATCGAAAAAATTAATTTTCCTTCTTCAACAGTATTCGTCGACATAAAAAAAGTGTAGCAAAGCACTTCCGTCAATTACATTCTACAGAAAAGAACGTTTAGCTTAATTTTGGATAGCCCTGTATATTTTCAATAAACTATGTGCACATCAGATTGTGCATTGAAATTTAGTCTTATATGAAAAACACCTAACACAAAATGAAATACACTTTCAGCATTTTCCAAGTATATCCGAGATAGACAAACCGACGCGCACAGACCAACCGCTAAAAACATTATTTTTCGTTTCAGGAGACCTCAAAACATGTAAACATAACACAACTTTATTTCGAAACTGTCTATCAGTTTCGAAAGCATACCCTCTCGAAACTGGTGGAGCTAATAAAATCTTGGAAAAAAAAAAAAAAAAAAAAAAAACTTCGTGCGAGAGAAAACTTATACTCAAGATATCCTTAATTTAAAAAATTTTAAATCTTAATGGTTATTTATTTATTTTTTGTGACGGACTAGACAACAGATTGTTTTCTTCTCCAATTTTTATTACTGAATGTTAACTTATCTCGTTAATGTGCTGGTCTATTTTTCTTATAAATAATATAAAATTCTCGATTTAAGAAAAATAATTCACACCTAATAAGGTAAAAATGTAACGTAAAGGACATGACCAAAAAAAGAAAAAAAAAGACATGATTTTAATAATTTATCATTATAAATTATTCATTCTAAACTGAAACTCATTTAAAGTTCAGAGATTTTAATTTATATAAACGAAACTTTCATCTGATATCTAAATTTAAAAAAATTTTGAAATTTTTATTGAATAAATATATAAAAAATAATTTAATCGCGTGATAGACATGCCATGTTTTTGCTTATTTAATTTTAAATTTCGTTTTTTAATTAATAATATATTTAAAAAAAAAAAAAAAAAGGTGTTATTTATTAGATACGCTGTTTCAATTAGTTGAAAAGCTAAAATAGGTCTTGTCCACTTCCAAAGAAAATTAAACCCTATACTTTTTTAAATATAAATATTTGAATATTTTTTTTGAAAATATTTACGATAAAGCACTTTCACATCATTTTTTCAAATTAAAAGAAAAAAAATACAATTTTGGACTTTAAATTGAAATTAATAGCTAGATTTTTAGATGGAAAATATAACTTATCTGTGAAAGAGAAGAAAATGGTTGCTCTGCGTAGGTGCTGTAGCTGTCACCTAGCGTTAGTTTTGTTTTTTAAATGTTGCCTAATTTAACATTGGGATTCGCAGCGCGTGGTAGGCATCTACTTAAAGAGGCTCTGGTCCATTCTACTACCATTCGATTAACCTTTAAATACATTATTTTTTATTTTTTATAAATAATTCTTGAAATCAACCGGGAAATGGGTGTAGTTAATGGGAAAAATACAGAAAAAAAAAAAAAAAAAATCCACGTAAGTATTTAAAAAAAAAAAAAACATATTACCCTATTTTTTCATCATAAAAAAAAAAAAAGAAGAAGAAGAAGAAAGAAAGAAAGAAAGAAAAAGAAAAAGAAACATTTTTCTTGCATAAATTTATCAGTATACGCAAAAATATAAAAATACATAAATATTTTTAGTTACTCTTACTTTGTTTCTATCCGAAAACAATTTTTCCTGAATGTTTTTATTATTTTTTATGTAAATAATGCTGGAACAACTGCCTCCTTGCTGTCGGTAACTTAACGATTGTAAAGACACTGTCTAGATTTCGACGCAATTCGACGAGAATAGCAAATCGTCGTTGTCTCGCTTCACAACAACCGGTTTCCGCGTAACGACTAGACGAGAATAGAGCCCCTGATTAGTAATGACTGCGTCGAAATGAAATTGCACTGCGACAATACCGCGAGAACAACGAAAATTATCACAGATAAAAATATAAACTGTCAAAGATTCTAGTTGCGTTTGGAAAGGATAAAATTGTTTTGGTAATATAAAAAAAAGAAAAGAAAAGAAACACTATGCAAAGTTGCTACATAAAGTGATATGAGTTTTTAAGCATAGAATGCCGATCTACATCGCTATGCATTTGAGCATAGATGCCAACATTTTTCTTATTTTATGGACGTTATATACTGGAGAAAATTTTGCAATAAAGTGGAGCGAAAGAAAGACGGGGCTAAAAATAATCCAGGTTTAATTGTAATGTTGGCATCTATCATTTAAAGGTTAAATTTACAATGAAACACATCTGTTGACTAGCGCAAGAGAACTTTAAGTGTTTGTTAAACCATAGCCTCCTTAACTAGATGCCTGTCGTGTAGCTCGAAAACTAGGCAACAGTTGCAGCGGTAGACAGCGCCACCTGGTAGAAATTGCGCGACTTTTTTATTCAACAGCCACCAAAAATTTTTAAAAGTGGGATGTGATATATGCAAAAGGCGAATAGAATCTAAGAAATGTCGATTATATATATCATGTATCACTTCTTTAAATTATTGATAACAGTTGAATAAAAAAGTCCCATAATCTGTACTAGATGGCGCTGTCTACCGCTTCAACTGTAGCCTGGTTTCCGAGCTACGCGACAGGCATCTAGTTAAGGAGGCCATGGTTAAACACCATTTATTTTTATGTTTCGGAAAGCAGACCGCACCCATCATGTTTTGAAACTTTCATTGTTATTCACTTTTCATCATACTTATATGCAGTAACTTACAGCTTATTTATTATATTTACAATAACTGTATGTTTATCACTTATCAGTAGCATATCATTTTCATGTGCATTCATTTGTATTTTGATTTTTAAAAAAAGTTAATACAGAAATTAGTCTAATCAAACACGGGAGGAGTTTATCCTTCAAAATATGTAAAACACCTATATTCCTATATGAAGTATGAATTAATTTGATAGAAAAAAAGCGGGTGTAAGCTTACTTATGCCCATACAGAAGAGTTCCCAACATTTTAACACTTTCGCGACCGCTGACGTAGATTCCAGTCATTTGAAAATCTTTAACTCCACCAGTGGGCGTTTCTTTCGCAAAATGTATGTTATTTATTTCTTAAAAATATACTCAATATTCAAGTTTGTACTATCAATATACTATGAATATAAAAGCTTTGATTAGAAAGAGTATAATTACAATGTATATGCATTTGTAATATAAATATGAATACAGAAAATTTTGTTCTGAAATATTGTAACTGGGGAGAATAACGCCCACAGGCGGACCTTACTGTCAAAAAGACAAAAACATGCAGTCTTCAAAGTGTTAATTTATTCCGGAGCATTTTTAGCCCCGCCTTTCTTCCGTAAAACTTCTTTTTCTTTTTAAGAGTTAATTTTTCTTATTTTATCGTAGTTATATATGGAGAAAAATATTCTAAAAATAAAGTGATGCAAAATAAAGCCGGGGCTGAAAATGCTCCAAAATAAATTAAAATGTCGAAATGGCAACTATGATACATATATAATTTAATCCTGTCGCCATGTAGTTGTTATTTTTTAATACTTGGTTACTTTCATACTTGGTAACATTTATAACTTATTTTGGAGTACTGCTAGTTCTGCCTTTTCACCGCACCAGTTTAATTTTAGAGAAATTTTCTACAATATGTAATTATGAGGAAGAAAAAGAATTTTTTTTTTTTTTTTTTTTTATTATTATTATATTAGTGGGGGCAATAGAGCGGGGCTAACAGTACTCCGGGAGAAATTACAAATGTTATCAGGTATGTAGTTTGTTTTTGAAATTAACATAATTTATACAGGTGTGTTGCGCATTTTGAAGGATAAAGTTTTCCCTCTTTTAATTACAATAATTTCTGTATTATCGTGTTTTAACCAAAATACATATGTATGCATATTATAAAATTATGATACATGCAAACATGAAATTATTGTCTATGTAATAAATAAACTGTAAATTTATCCATATAAAAAGGATAAAAAGGAAAGTATTAAAAGGAGTTTGAAAGTTTCAAAATGATGTATGGATATCGGAGGGCTTTTTCATACTTGCCTACATACTAATTAATATTCCGTAGTATTATTAGCTCTGCCTTCTTTTTTACACCGGTATATTTTAGAGTATCTTTTTTTTTTTTTTTCTTATTTTATCTTAATTGCTGTTAGAAAATATTACTTTAAAAATGTATTGGTGTGGGGGAAAAAAGGCCGGACTAACAACACTACGGAATATTAATCAGTATGTTGGCAAGTATGACTTTTTGCATGATGCAGATAAATATTTTACTCATCGGCATAACTAATAGAAGCTCTTTTAATAGAACAAGAAATTTATTTTACTTGTGTTGCCATTTTAGGGTTATGTTTTAAAATTCTATTATTCTAAAAAATTGTTCATATTTTCGAAGCTTAATAATAAGTGAAGCAAGAAAAAGTGACTTATTATTAGAAAAATGATTCAATTAAATACAGTGACTAATAAAGCGGGCAAACCCAACTAGTAAAAAAAAAAAAGTGAGACAGAAGAAGAAAAAAAAAGAAAAAAAAAAAATGTGTATACATAAAGTAACATTGGTGTAAACTTTAAAATATCCACTCCATAAACATGTTGCGATTAAGGGCAGTAATTGGCTGAATAGTTTAAAAATCTGCCGGAATAAATTTTAATTTTGTAACACAAGTAGGCTTTACCTACACATTAGATAAACTTTTAAATAATATATAGTGTTTGCAAAATTATAGTTTAGCACAGCATATCTGCCAATATTTTAATTTATTCCGGAGCAATTTTAGCTTTTCCTTTATTTTGTACCACTTTTTTTTTTTTTTTTTTTTAGATTATTTTTCTCCAATATATAACTGCAGGGATCGTACTCTTCGCCCTTTTTTCAGGACACTCTCAAGAATGGTAAATTTTCAAATTTATTGCTAACACTATTTTTATAAAATAATACTCTGAAAAATCATAGCACATCTTATACTATTAAGTGAGCAATATTTGTATGTATATTTCACTGTTTTCGAAAACGGTAGTTCGGACAGTCGCCACGAGATTTAACAACAAAGGTGCCCCCCGAAGGATCATTGTGCACACCGAAGTCAGGATTTCGAATTTTTGTTTAGTTTTCCTTTAATTAATAAAAATATGAAAATAATAAGCTAATAATAGCAAAAAATTAGCCATTTAAATTTTATCCATAATTTAATTGTTGCCAAAAAAAAAAAAAAAAAATCTTATACTGTTAAGTGAGCAATATTTGTATAATTTTATCCCATAGAATAATAATAAAGGAAGAAGGAGCACCCCAATACTCTTAATGCTTACAAACCCCTTCTAGTGAAATGCCAGCGAAAGCTACTTTTGCTCCTCTCAAGCTTGAAGTAGGGCACCCATCCTCAGCGCATTTATCGCTGTTTGTTGTGGCAACACAACAGCTTATGTAGAAACACTTATGCTCCTTCTTCCTTTATTATTATTCTATGTTTTATCCATAATTTAATTGTTGCCAAAAAAAAAAAAAAAAAAATCTTATACTATTAAGTTAGCAATATTTGTATATATATATGTGTGTATTTCACTGTTCTCGAAAACGGTAGCTCGGACAGTCACGAGATTTAACACAAAGGTGCCCCCCGAAGGATCATTGTGCACATCGAAGTCAGAATTTCGAAATTTTGTTTAGTTTTCTTTTAATTACTAAAAATATGAAAATAATAAACTAATAATAGCAAAAAATTAGCCATTTAAATTTTATCCATAATTTAATTGTTGCAAAAAGAAAAAAAAGAGTTTATTTATTTATTTTTTTTTTCAAGAGGAAAATAAATACATTTATCTAAACATGAATAATAAATAAATAAAATAAATAAATAAATAAATTATGCATCTCACAAAAATTGACGTTATTTTTAATTTAAAATTTCTTTTACACATTGATAAAGTGCTAATATATTTTACGATGCTAATATATGTTGTACTAAAATCAGTTTTACT